>JACEGR010009109.1:0-29672 GCA_014170235.1 Listronotus bonariensis
GCATAAATTATTAAATAAAAGTCAATCGTAAATTGATCTGAACACATTCGGGAAAGAATTAATTATTATGAACTTACCAGGAACTTGGGTGATTAAATCACTGACAGAAGTTGGGAGTTGATCTCCTTCAAACCATTTGAATGTAAATTTCTCGTCTTGCTCTATCCAACCAAACTCTAATGGATCCAATGTCGTAGGTTCTTTTTTGTAAGCATTTTTCCAAATTGTAGAAATATAATGCGCTCTCAGAAGTTGTTGATAAAGCTCACTTTTACATGGTGGTATTGAGCTTGCATCAAAATTCGAAATTTTTTTGCTGAAATTTTCATTGACATCGGAAGCTTTATAATTATTGACGAAAAGTTGGTATCTTCCATCATCAACGTCAACAGATTTTTTTGCATTATAAAGTTGGCAGGTAAACTTTTGAATGCTGTTAAATACCTGTTGTAACTGGTCCTCTGTCAAATTTTCTTCACCAAGAGTAGCAAATGCTTCTTGAACTTCTGTATTTTTCTTCAATAAGGTAAAAGGTCTTCTTTTCCCTTTATTAAAGAAAGCCGGATTGAAATCACATCCTGTGAACGCATGGAAGCCGATTAAGCTTTTGGCTAGCAATTCACCAAGCTCTTTGTAAATTTTTGTGATGTGAATATACCTTTCCTTATTTCCGGTGCCATTGAGCATCCAAACATTAGAATTGGCATGCTGTAATCGTGTCATATTACCAATCATTATAATTAAAATATCAGTATCAGAGGCTCTAATAACAATATTCGACTGCTCTGTGATATTGCAAGCATGATACACAATCTTAGTATCAGCTTCATGTGAGGTACAACATAAACTTTCAACTACACTTGATTGGATCTTGTCATCTACAATTTGATATGATTGACAAGTTCGGAAATTTATGAAAATTTGTCGGTTACCCAAAAATGATTTCATTTCCTCACTAGACCAGTGTTTTGTAAAAAAATCTACCAAAGCTTCCTTGAATTTAGTATTCTTCAATTCTTTTGAAAAATCTGACGGTCGCACCTGTTCAGGCCCCGAAATTGTGTAATCAATCAACGACGCTTCATGTCGTAAATATCTTTCACTATCTTTTATCGATGGAAATATATATTGGTCAAAAATTACATCAATTCTTCGTGTGGAATATTTCGAAACCATTTGCAGAAATTTTATTTGAAATACTCCCGAATGTTTTGGGGACTTCTTTCATTGAATGGAGAATAAAAAATCCATCGATTAAAAATACGTCTGTATTACGTGGTGGTTCTTGATCAACATTTGGTTCAAGGCATTTTAGAAGAACGGATTTATCAGTTTTGCAGAAGCCACCATCGAGACGACATAAAGCAAGAGGTACAGGCGATATTGGATACGCTAAAATTTTGAGAACATCAATTTGATGGTCCATTGAAATTCCCAACAAACGTCCAAATAAATCTCACTGTAGCTTGATCTCTTGCTGCTTACCTCCGATTTTTACAGATTTCTTTTTTAAAAGTAGACTGGAAAAGTTGTGTATCGGAGTCTTTTTGATGGCCTTTTCAAATCTTTTCGAATCAGATGCACATTCCGAGATGAAATTTGTTCGTAGCTCTCCGCCATTTTTTTGGATGTTTAAGAGGAACTCTTCCACTTGAGATGACGCAGCTTTTCCGGAACCTATGTTGAATAATTGATCGGGTGATAAATCTAAGCCGAAGGGATTCACATATTGATCAAATGCGTTAATAAATTTTTCAAGTTGTTGACAACTATTCTTAATGTTATGTGGTTGTAACTCAGGTGAAATATCTTGCTTCTTGGTAATTCCTAACTCATCCAATACGTGTGTAATTATACTTGAGCGAATATCGTGACTTCTCGCCCACCGTTGACGAGCTGAAATCGAGTGAGTGAGATGTGAGGTACCAGTAAGTGTTCTCGCAGCATCTGCATTAATGGTCTGCTCTAATGTAAGATCAATAGGTTGCCTTGAAAACGGCTTATCGGTCCGTTTGATTCCGAAAAATCCATTTTGAAAATCTTGCTCTAAACCGGGATGAGTAGTCGGAACTTTTACCAAATTATAATGATATTGGACTGCCCATTTTGCATAATTTTGATGGTTAAGTACAAAGAATAAATTAGTTATTTTTGGTAAGGTGTCAAGATATAATTGGAAATCACCAACACGAATGCTCCTACTTAGTTGTAAGTAATGATCAACGAGTTTGATATAAATCATGTAAAATTGATCTGTTTTACCGTGTTCACCATTCAATGTTTGTTGCTCGTAAATTGCGTATTCCTCGAACAGTTCCTTCAAGCTGTCATTGTGAATAAAAAATGAAAATGTCTGACAATTCTGTAACCGTGCAATCTCTTCTGTGATGTCTTCTGAAATTTGAATATTTTTATGTGTTAAAAAAGACCTAAAATGCATTATCTGTAATCCTAATGCCATCATTGGGTGTAATCTTTTACAACGATTGAAATGTTTGCCCTCAATAAAGCTTGAAACGGATCCACTAGCAATCATTTCACTTTCAACCATGATGGTTGACAAACCACAATCATTAATTACTTTTCCGATTGCTTTAAAATATGACATCATTACGTGAAAAGGTCCCAAGTGTATGAATAATTTTTGGAATGTGTTACTTTCTGTAGCTTGAATTTGTAATGCAATCTTTGCAATAGCTAAATCGTAAGTTACTTGCATGTATTTTGATTTAGCTCTTGCAAGGCTGCCATGCATTGCTGCATAGTTGCCAAAACTACTGCATTGCTTGTCGGTGAGTGATTAATCGGAGTTAAATATGTAATCAATTGTTGTGGAGTATTATCAATCACTATTTTACTGTTAAAACCCGTCCACATAGGGGTATTTAATAATCCCAAAGCATGACTTAACATCCAAACTCTGTCAATTTTATCGTAAAGACTTTTATGCAAGTTTTTTAGCACACTGAGGTAACTCGAAGTCGATTGCCTCAAAAGATCGTCGTCTAGGCCTGTCACGTTTACTAACTTCAGTATCTTCTTTTTCTGCTTCCTCTTCCTCTTCTATGTTAGCGTCTTTGAGGTCAATATTTTGGTACATTATTCCAACAGTATCATGAAGAGTGTCTTTCCCAGTCTTGGTATCAACAAATCGGTCATAATTGTCAAATGCCATACCTGCCACGAGATTTTCTTCTTTATTAATTACCTCTGGACATATTTCAGTACGTGAAACCGATGAAAATGTGGCTTCTGTTTCTAACTCCTCGACAGCGCTATAACTTATACAATGACCATAACGATTTATTATATCGATCACTTTTCGACTGCTTGTAAGACTTTTTAAGGCCATGCCTAAGCAGATGTGTTTAGATGTCTTAAGGTTACCGTTGTGAGTCATGTATATAATATCCTGTGACAGAGACTGTACATGACGTTGAAAACTGTCGCAATTCCGTCGTTTACGTTTGTAACATCCGAGAATTGATGAAAAAATTCGGAAATCATAGGTGGTGTTGAACACTCACCTTTTATCAACCGCTGACTGGTTAAATTATCAGGCAATTTATTTATTTTTATGCCCATAATTCATCTCGTAAAATGGCAGCAGCTTCTCGTAAAATATCTTGATCTTTTAAGTGCGCAAATAATGATTCATCAATAGTTGAAATACCTATCGGGGCAACAACTTTTTTTGTTAGATGTCAAAATTTGAATTTTACCATTAAATTTCTTACGAAGCTTTTCTTCCAAATAGGATGCCATAAATATTGATGCTGAGTCTGAGCTTTCACTTAATTCTTTAAACATTTCAAGATACTCTTCATGCAAATAACTCAGAAAATAACAACGTCCTCGATTTATAACATTCTCTTCAATTAAATTACATATTTCTTTATAAACAGTTTTATGTACTTCTCGGGAGATGTGCCATGAAGTACGAACTGGACTTTTCACGAGTGATCTTTTTTGATTCCTAAAATTTTGCCGGCAACTGTCATGGTAGTATACTTGACGAGAGAGAACACTTTGTATTTTAGTTAGAGTTTCATTGTAAATTTCAGTATCTGCCTTAAAGTTTAACAGGGAACTCTTTTTAAATTGATCCTTTTCTGAAGCCCGTAATGGGTCAATTTTACCACGAAATTGTTTCTTTTTTTGTTACAAAAAAAAACACAAATTTGAATTTGAACTTGCAGAAGCTACAGTATCGGAAGTTTCAACAGTCGATGATTGTGCTAAATTTTCAGATGGTCCTTCCTCCAACGGCAGTTCAGCGTCGATTTCTTTTTCTGTTTCTTTTGTCTCAGGAAGGTTTCCATCTTTTCAAGGGAATCGTGTACAAGTGTATCAACAATTATTGAGCTCTCAGCTGATGTAGATGGCTGTTCAACTGCAGGCAAAGATTTTCTGGACTGTGATGAAGTCTTTTTTCAACATTTGTCGTTAAATACTGTCTTTTCAACGCTGTAAATGTCTTGTAACAACTACTATGGTATGCTGAATCATAAATTTCGTCCGGTAAAATAATGTCATTGTATTTTAATTTATGAAATTTCCTTAACCTCAAAACTTTTTTACATTTTGATATAGTCTCTTCTGAAAACAGTAATAATTTTTCATTTTTTACCAAGTTACAAAAGACACACTTCTGTTCTGGTTTTTCACTCGACATAATCACGGATAGATTAAATAATAATAATCGTATCAATAAAACAAAAGAAAGCAACACTATGTATTATATTCAATAAATTCACGAAACACGCAGTAACTGTTAGAAGGCTCAGAGATCTACTGAAAACATCTGGCAAAAACCGTTAGAGTGGGGATGAACCTTGGCCCTCTCAGGTATAAAACCTGAATTTTTCGAGTGCGAGTAACTACACAACGAAATAATTCTAAGCTAGAATGAGTACAATAGTGATTCATAGAGAATAAAAGAAAGATAGCTATAGACAGTCTATGCATACTTCTGACCGGATAATAGCTAAGATTTTCTTGTCTACTGAAGTATGTCCACCATGAAGACGTCTGCCATGATCAATATAAGTTTTTAAGACCCTAATAAATGAAATATATTAATGGCAGATCTGGTCAATTACTTTGAAAATTTTATTTTTTGAGCACTTTCAAAATTGTCTGCCGCAATGAAAACCGCGCGATAATGGTCTGCCATTGTTATTTTCCGATAATAATATTAATATATTTTCAAATTTCAAAGCGGCAGACGTCGTCAAATACTTATAAAATTGGCCAAAAATCGATACCTGTCTTACCTGAGCGCCCGCCAAGTCGGCCACCTGGAGCTTAGTGACTCTCCATCTCATGTACAGTAGGTATAGGGGTCTCACTGTACAAAAATCCAGGTATCGTCAAATACATATAGGTAGCCGCCCACTGGCTCTTAGACTAGATCTTTTAAATAGTGATATAATATACAGGGTGTATCTTTTAAAAAAGTATGTTTTTTGCAATAAGTCGAAAACACGATGTATATTGTTTTTTGTTGACAGCACGTTAAACAGCGGAAAAAATGCCACCACTTTGCTAATTTATCCGACTTCGTATCTCCAATAATAAACAAGTTAGCAATTTTGCATACTTAAAAATAATCAGCCTGTATAAAAAGCTAAATTTATGGAATATGCTCGGTACAAGTGTTGGTAAACTTTAAAAGAAAAAATACGTACTATATATTATTTAAAGTTCAGAAAAAGCCTAATAAACATAAATAAAAATATACAGGGTGTTTCATAAAAAAACATTAGTTGGATAGTTTAACTAGCCAGAACTAACCAGAACTAACCAAAACTGCACATCGTAGAAAACTGCATTTACAAAATTGTCGGCACAGTTGCCAGATTGCCCAGTTTTCTGCTTCACGTATTTTTTCACTTCAATAAATTAATCCATTTATTTTTATCGCAATAAATTGGGCATGCCAAATTTAACAAGTTTATAAAATTTTAAATTTTAATTTTACTAGTTGCTAAGATATAATAAATACGATTTTCTTTCGTTTGACGATTGTGTTTTTTATTGCTTTAAAACCAAATGGAGATGAATAGCAGATTTCTACATATAATTTACAAAAAAAAAAAAGTTAATATTATTTATGTTACAAGATTATTAAATTGAAATTTTGTGTATAACGCTCATAACGTATTGCCATAGTTCAGGACTCTTAAGAATTGCATGTTTTTCCTTGACCCTGTCACAGGTTTGGCGTTTTAGATTTCTCCTACTTACAACTTGCATGATATTGAACACCAACTTTAGCTAATTAATTTAATTAAGAAGAAGAACAGAGCTAACCAGAACCAGAAGCTCTTATTTAAAATTGGCTTTTATAAAATAAATGGCACTTTTGTATTGATACTTTTTCCATTCTACAGTATGTCCACGGATGAACTTTACAATAGGACAAACGGAACAAAAATTTAAATGTTTAAGTATGTCGTATATGGCAACTGCTTTTGCTATTAAAAAAAAACAAGATTCACATTGAGATATTTGTTTTGTTTTGTACAGGGTCTCCAAAAACTACAAAAATGTGAAAATTTAACAAGACAAAACTACCTTTTTTTTAAATAACTTAGAAAAATGTTAAAAAGGGTATAAGAATTAAAAAAGGATTCTATATCTAAAATTTTACAAAAAATAAACCAAATTTTGTTTTTTTGTGTCTTTTTCAAATCATGTTTTGCACCTTTTTTTCGTAATTTACCTAGTTTTAATACAACACAATAATTAATGTCAAAGTTTGTCAAATATGTTTAAATACAAAAATGAAAAACCAGGTGAAATAGGTGTAAAACATGATTTAAACTATATGATACCACAAAGAAAATGTATAATATTTATATTTAATTTTATTAACTATCCTCATTTTCTTCTGAAAACCCTTTTTTATTTGACTTTTTTTAACTAGTAAAAATAAAGGTAGCTCTGTTTGGTCCATTTACACATTTTTGTTGTTTCTGGAGCCCCCAACAAAAGAAAGCACATTTTTCAAAGTGAATCCTGTTTTTTTTAAGAAGCAAAAGCATTTGCCATACACGACTTTCCTAAACATTTAAATTTTTGGTCCATTTGTCCTATTGTAAAGTCCCTTAGTAGACATACTATATACAACGGTGGTATTTAAATGCGACGTTCCGTATTTTAAGGATCATCATCAACTTTAAAGCCTCGTTCACAATTTCCGCCTGCATGATTAAAATGTTTGTGCTTTCTTAAATAATTAAAACGTTCGTTGGTCTTCCGAAATGGGTCCATATTAAGTTCCCGGATTTATTATAAATGTCCTGGCATTTTATGTAACTTAAAAAATATGATATCTATTACAGGACGTCAATAGTTAAACTTTTAGTGAATTGTGGATTGTATACATTTTTGCACATAAGATAAAAATAATTTATTATTTAAAAATGTCAAAAATTATTCAACGTCTTAACAGACAGGAAAAAATTGGGCTTGTATAAATTATCTTTTAGAAATTAGAAGCTGTTGGCCATTGGCCAAGTATAATGCACTGATAATATTTAGATGTGAACTGAACAACAAGAAAGGGATAAAGAAACATGAGAGGCAACTATAAGGAATTGATTTGAAAAAAAAACAATAAAAAAAACAATAAAAGAATATTAGCTATTAAAAATATTCTTTGTCTTAGTTAAAATATAAATAATAAAATACTACATTTTTAAATATTAAAGTATTTATTTATTTATTTACGACACCTTACAAACAGATAACAAATTATTTTTTAGGAGGTTATCAAAAATGGTGAGAAATCTGCTGTATGTATTAAGGGTCTTTATTTATTTATTTATTTTTGTTTTTGGAACTGGTACCAGAAGTACTAAAATAACAGTTAAAACTATAATTATTGTCTTTGCTGGTATTTCATTTACATTATACATAAAAAGTTGGTTATATTTATATTTTTACTTCCCCCTATAGGTTTTTAATAATAGTTAAGTAAACACTTTAAAAAAACTTAGAGAGCAAATATTGGCCAAAAGCCAGCATTTTGATAGTATATGAAATTAAAATATGAAACTGTCTTCATAATTTTTTAACCATGGCCCCGATTTTCGACTTGAGAAGTAGATATTTCTTATGGGAAGAGTATAATATTTTTATTTTATTTATTCTTAACTGTTACACTTTAAAGTAGGCAATTTAAAGAAGGGAAAGAAGAATTTTCTTTATTCAATAAGTCAAAAATCGGCCCCTAAGCCTCGTGGCGAATTTTGGTAAATTTGACTACCTTCTCTATTGACAGACATTTCAGACATTTTTTTTCAAACTGATATAAATAATTCTATTTTGTAATATTTAGTTTTCTTTGTTTTAATTTTGTCAAATTATAATTGACCATCAATGGACAAAATAAATGAAAATATATAAACCTATTATTTATACCAGATTTGATACAAGGTAATTATAATTATGATTTTAAAACGAGGTATACAATAACTTTAAACTGTATAATAGTATTCAGAGGACACAGTGGCCTTTGTATTACTGTGGACAGTTGCCTTTCTTGACTGTAATATCCCAAACAAAACAAATAACGTCTTGATTTAAATCTTCGTCAATTAAAGAAAACCTTAATTTAACAACAACCTAAAATAAAAGATTTTTGTTAAGTACCGTACCAGGTTTTCATTTATATTTTGCCACCCACTTTTAACTGTAACCAAGAAGGATAAAAAAACGTATTGTATAAAAGTTTTATACTTTTTCATCTATTACATGTATCTATCATAACAAATATCAAAAAATCAAAAAAATTAAAAGGTAAATATTTTAAAATAAATATATATATTAAAATGTCCTGTTAAAAGGGTCTTTTTACAAAGATACCATATTTTATATGTTTATCTTTAATAGTTTTGGAAATATGACCATTTCAATCTGAATAAAATTTTCATTATATGTACAGTATCAGCTTAGGCGGGTACAATAAAAGTTTTGTCTACTATTTTGCGGATTTAAGTAGTCATATTTTAAAAACTATAAAAGATAAATGGATATTTACAATGTGGTATTTTTGTAAAGATTTTTAATGACCTTTTAATGGTGACATATTATATGAAGTGTCCCATTTAAAAAAGTTTACCTCTATATTTTTCTTAAGTAATTAATGTTCATTTGTTTCTTTTGTTATGCTCAAAAGATAATAGATGAAAAAGTATATAACTTTTATTCAAGACGTTTTTTTCTATCCTTTGCGATTTACGCAATGTGTTTTATTATTATTTAATTTGTATAAAAATCCTAACTTATTTTGGGCACGTATACTTAGGCTCTGGAATAAGAAAAAATTAATTTGTCAGAAACTATTCCCCCGTAAATATACATTGTGTCTGCCTAAGTTCTCTACATATGGGAAACATTTTTATTATTCATGGAAAATAAAATTATAGAAATAAAATAGCATTTAAATATGCAAACTTATTTATTTGCAAGGAAAAAGTTTTTCCTAAATTTTTATTTTAAAACGATGAAAATTTGTACATTTGTAAATACTTATTTCGAAATGTGAGATTTAAAGAAAGCTTAAGAATTGTCAAAACAGTGAAAAGTCACAGAATCGCTCGCTATTGCATAAAACATTAAAGAAGAACTTTTTCTTGTAAATAAACAACTTTGCATATTTAAAAGTAATTTTTATTTCTAAACATTTGTTCTTAATAATAATTTTCGATATTTTCAAAAATAAAAATACTTTCCTCATGAACAAAATTTACATATACTACTAAAAAAATGAATATCTAATGATTGCTTTTTATGTTTTAGATCACGCAGAACTTTTTATAAGAAAAAACATTTTTTGTAAAATTAATAATAAAAAAGTTTCTTATATGTAGAGAACTTAGGCGGACACACTGTATGTAGATTTTCAATATACATAAACTTAATGTTACCTCAGGAAAAATTGGCGGAATTGTGAGCATGTACACGTAATTAATTTTTTCTCCTTTAACTATAGGACATTGAGTATTTGTAATCCCATCGCACGCATCGTCTTGTCCTAATGGATAATCTAGTTCAACTCCCATACAGGAAGCGTGTGCTCTTGGTTTAAGGTTTTCCAAGTATCGAGCTAAAATAAAGATTTAAAAAAAATGTAGTTTTATTACTTTTGTCAAAAACTATATTTTTATTGTCGTATTTACCAAGCTAACCTGCCTAAAAGAAGGTCCTTAATAAATTAAGTTTATTAAGTAGGTACTCATACTATAGAAAGATATACCAAATGCTAAGTTTCTGTCGGAAAACTTAAAAATTAGGTCTGTGTTTTCTTTAATACGTAAAACACAATACAAAATATCCAGGGTGCGTTTTTAAAACTTCCAATGGCTATATTTTCTAAACCAAGTCAAATATCAAAAAACAAAAAAGTATTGTTTCTATAAACTTGGAGGGAATATAAATGACCTACTTTTTTAAAACACCTTTATCAACCCCTTAAGCTTATAAAAAATGCTTTTTGTTGATGTATGAGAAAAAGGAGGAAACAGAATAAATGGGATGAATAAGTGAATTAAGTCTATAGTTTTAGAAATAAAAGAATGCAAAAAATAGAGGTGGAGACCTTTTTTTACTTTTTAAAATTTTGAACCTCATCAAATCTGAATTTTATTTTCCTTGTAGCGGAGGCAAAATTTTAGCCGCCTCGGGCGGTACTTTTCCTCGAGCCGGCCCTGCCTGTATCTCAAAAAATATGGCTTTTAGGACATAAGTATATATGAGCTTCTCTTCTTAGAATCACCCAAAAATTCACACTGTAAAAATTAGCATTCAATTCCAAAATACTCTGTATAGCTTAGACTTGGCTGTATAGGAAGTGATTTTTCTAAATCCAGATATCTCAGAAATGGCTGCCTAAATCATTTTTAATCAAAAATACCTTTATTATGTAAACAAATTCCCGGCTACGCCCAGGATTGACAATCTCTTAAAATTTTATACTTACGTGCCTCAAACTCTACATTAATGACGGCTGGACAATTAAGTACGCATTCGCAAGGAGTTGATTTACATACATACGAGTTTATGGAATAGGTTACGTTTGGATAACTTCCAGCAGAATCTGTACCTGCAAATTAAAAAAAATCATTGTTAAATTTGGGGTATTTCCTAATTGCGGTAAAAGTAAGTATTTTTGGGCACACTGTATTTTTAACAAATTTTGACTTCCTATTATATTTATTATCAAAAATTTATCAGACACTATACGCTTATTATAGCTGGTTTTTAACCAACTTCAAAAGAAGGAGGTTCTCAATTCGCCTGTATGTTTTTTGGGTGTATGTTACGGGATTACTCCGGCGTTTGTAAACCAATCTTAAAAATTATTTTTTTATTTGAAAAGCTGCACTTTCGTGGTTTTCCCATAAAAAATACAAGTTGGGATCGCTAGAAAGAAAGGTACTAGACTTCTTTTTATCTCTGCCGTACGTTGTTTATGCGGCAAAGCTGCCTCTAGTGTGTTCCATGCTTAGATAATAAAGATCAGGGGCGCATTTAGAATCGATAACCGTGGGGTAAAATTTACCTATCAAAAACTAAAAGAGGGACAAGTAGTGTTTTTAGTGTATGTTTACTTGTTTAAAAGAAATTATAATTAACACAAAAGCGAAAAATAAACAGTAAAAATAATTACCGACTAAGGTAATAAAACTTACTAAAAAGTATAAAATAATAACAAAAAAGTTGGGTAATAACATATTATGTGCTAAACTACTCAATGTTAATAACTAAATTAACAAAAGCTTTTTTACTTTAATACTAAGTATATGTTAGTACCCGACTTCTTTTTTTATTTATTTTTATTACTTTTTAAAAGTTGATTTATTTTTTAAAACTGTTTATTGATTTATCAATAGCAAGTCAATGTATTCAATAATAATTATTTAATTTAAATATAAATAATATTTTAGTTCTTATAAAAACATGAAATAAATAACCTTTTTTTTGTAAAAACTTGTAGAGGTGGGTCAGTTATTTAGATTATTTAAGATACATATTATGTACTTACTTAGCCTAAAAGCCAGTAATACTCGATGTATTTTGATGTAGAATTCCATAATATGTCAACATTTAATAAAATATACAAGAAGTCCCATTAAAAAAACCTAATGTTAATGAGAAACGGTGGTTTTGAGAAACTTTGTATATTTCCTAGTAGTGTCAATTAAATAAGTGCATAAAAAGCATTTTTTTAATTTAAGATTTTTGTATCTTGTGCAGGGGCGAAGTTATTATGTGTAAGTTATATGTGCAAATAAAGTTGAGATTTCTTGTGTATAAAAAAGTTTATGTAGATATAGGTCCGAACATGCATAGGTTCTAAGATACAGGTGTTAAACTTTAAAATTTTTTGTAAAATTAATATCCTAAATACTTCTGATTTAAATATAATTTGGCAAGAAAGGCTAAGAGCATAAAGGGGCTAATTTAGCACTACCCTAAACAATTTTAATAAATTTAGTGGCTTTAATAATACTACAATCATTGACTACCACCTTTAAAGATATCCAGTGGTGTCTTGAGCAGCACCTGAGCAAATATTTCTAATAAAAAATGTACAGCACTGACTTTTGTGCAATTTTTATATTAGGTCCACAAAATACGAATTTAAAAAGTTCTGATATTTTTTATATCCCATTTAGTTTCCCTAATTGCATATCCTTTGACCACAAGAAAAAAATAGGGAAACTATTACTTTTTAAAATTATTATTTAATTTTGTAATAACAATTATGTACCAATAACAATAAATAAATAGATACTAAATTTAATAACAAAAATATTTATTTTTGTTTGCCCAATTTAAGTTAAATATGTAAATTGGAAAAAGTCGTCCATTTTTCTCAAAGAGACCTCTTAATATTATAAGTAAAAAGTATAAGACAAACTCGAAGTCTGGGTCTCAGTCAAATAACATATATTTAAACGTTACACGTGTTTCGCCCTCTCGAGCATCATCAGACCTACAATAAATAGGAAAAAACCTAATACATGTCAATAAAACAAATAAACTTAAATTACCTTTAAAACAATAGACATTATTTAAACATAATAAAATACAAAACACAGCACACTACATATTAAAATGACAACAATGAATGAGGTTAGATCTACGGGCAAAAAATTATAAAATAAAATAAAAAATAAAAAGTTTTTACGCCAAGCGGGTTCGAACCCACAACCTTAAGATTTCAAGTCCGAACCTCTACCATTAAACCATTAAAGCTTACGAATTATTCTTGTAAGTTATTGAAGACTAAATTTGGTTCAAAATTGAAAACGTCATTGACGCACTCTAAGACTGGGCTTTTCTTAGCTCTGGTTATTTCCATCTTCTCAAGAAGGTCCAATTTCTTGCTTTTCTGACACTCGTGCAAAATCTTTACATTTCCTATGGCTGAAAATGTGTGCCCTGATTCTAGTAAATGGTTGGCAAAGGCTGATTTTGTGTTCGAGATGTCAGAGTCTTTGTACTTATTGTAAAGGCTAAGGTGTTCATGTACCCTAGTAGATATTCTTCTACCAGACTGCCCAACGTAAATAGCAGAGCAGTCTCCACAGTTTAGCAAATAAACGCCTGATTTGGAAAGCCGATCTGTCCTGTCAGTTAATTTAACTAGATGTTTTTTGAGACAGTTGATTGTTTTAAAGGCAATGGAGATGTCTAACTGTTTAAAGAACTTGGCAAACTGCAAAGAAATATTCCCGAAGAATGTCAAAACCTTAAATTTATTCACATTGGACCCCTCTGGGTAGATTCTAGGAAAGGAGAGTCTGAACTTATTTACAAATCTATAATAAATTTTATTGATTAAATACTTGGGAAATCCATTATTATAAGCAATTTGTCTTATAATGTTTAATTCTTTATTAAAAGCATCTTTAGCAAGTGGAAGTTTGAACAGGCGATAAAACATAGAATTGAATGCTGCAAATTTGTGTTGATAAGGAGAATTAGAAGAAAATTGAATTATATTATCGGTGGAGGAAGATTTTCTGTAGACCTCAAAACGAATTCTGTTATTATTACGTATTAATAAAAGGTCTAAAAAGGGTAGCGTATTATTAACTTCTTTCTCCAACGTAAATTGTATTTTGGGATGCAATGAATTAACAAAATTTAAAAACTGGGATAATTCCATTCATTTCACAAAAAATGTCAGTAGTGTTTTTTTGTCAAAATACCTAACTTGTGCAGGTCCAGATCGAGACGCCGCTGGACTTAAATAATTTATTTAGGTTAGGTCGAAAGTATCCCCTTAATGCTACAAATAACAATGCAGAGTTTCATTAAAATCGAATAAATTTTTTAGATAATAAACACAGAAGAAGTATACTTACATGAATTCATTTCGGTAGCAAATCCATTTACTATAAATATACTCGAAATTACAAATGCCGTTTTAAAATTCATATTGTTTTGTTTTTTTTTATATATAATAAGTAACTAAAATAGCTTATAGGTTGTACTTGTACTAAATAAATTTTGTGGAAAAAATAACCTTTTTATTTAAAATCAATTATTGACACAGGTGACAATAAATGTAAAATCGATATAAACAAAAAAAAATGTAATTATGTTTTTACTATCTATCAAGTATTTTATCGGACCAGAGTAAGATTTGTTAAAAAGATAATATAGGTTATTTCAATTTTGTTTACGGTATCACATTAATTTGTATTCAATTTAGGAATGCGCAGATTATAGACTATGTGTCTATTCTAATGGCAGATTAATTTTTCATTTTAAATAAATTGCATTTTCACTAGTTTTTCGGAAAGTGTTTATAAATAAAATACGATTTCTTTCAGACAAAAATTACGTCTAATAGAATATTAATTTTTATTTTCATAAATTAAGGGCGATCAAAGGTCGGAAAGGGCGGGTAGGTAAAAACGATTTTTTCGATTTTTGAAAAAACTAAAAGTCGTATAAAAAAATTAAAGTATAAAGTTATAGAAACAAAAAGTTCTTTTGTATTTAGACTTTTTACATAACCTTAAAATATAGAGGAACTGCGGCATACTTGGAACAGTTTGATTTTTTATATAAAATTAAATAAAAAAGATAGCTTAATAAAAAAATCATTTTATTTTTAAAAAACTAATAAACTAAAATTTTTATTACTATCAAATTAAACAAAATCCAGGAACTTTATAAAAGAACAAAAACCAAAAACTAGCAATTATATCAATTGACTTAAAGTGCAGCTAATTTGGAATATAGTATTCCGTGTATTCCAAATTACATTCACATTTTTCAAAAACATACTGTTAACACTTTAATTTAGTAACCAAGATGTTTCAGCAGCGGCCATTTTCTTCTTTTTCCATCTATTTCTCTTTTTGTATTCTTGAGCACCACTCAAATTCATCATTACTAAAAAAACATACCACCCTAACCTAAAGTGGCATTTCAAATTTTCAATTCTAGAAATATTTAAAAAATCAAAGTTAAATCATAAACTAAAATGGTCACTTTACAGATTGAATAATTTTATTAAATATTTTACGTATTGCTTCTTCTTTTCTTTTTAAAAATCTTTATTACATAAATGTTTTAACAATAATAAGCAATATTTACAATACATAAATACTTCACGCTGAGCTATGCAGCTAGCACATAGACAGAGGAGCAAAACGACCGGAGTCGCGGGCAGGATGTTTGCCAAGGGGTAAAACGCTTATTTTAAATAGAATTTGTTTGATGTAACCACTTTCCGGCAAGTAACCTCACAGTGGTCTTCCGAGATTTATTCTTAACCTAAGTTTTTAAAAAAAATTTAAAAGAGATTTTGCAATTTTAAATAGGATGCTGCTCTTTATGACATTACTGGAAAAATGTGAAAAACCAGCTTTATATTTAAGGAACGTAGAAGGTTTAACGACCTTAGAAAGGGCGAATTCTTGTTAGTATTTTCTTTTAACTAGAGTTTGTGCAGTATTAGTTTAACTTACTTAAAATTTAAAGAGGTTCATAGTAAAGGGGTAGTTTATGGTAGATTGGTTTATGTTTAGTGACATGTTCCCCGTCAAACCGACTATCGGTTAGATGTGTAGTAAGCGTAGATGCATAAATTTTATTTCTGAAAAATTTGTCGCTTATTGCGTGGACATATTCTTGTATTCTTTCTGTGTTGGTCATCTCATGTAGTTCCTGTATTCTGGTGTATCGCCCGGAGGATGTCACCCCTCTGAGAATTTTATTTTGATAGATTTGTAGTCTGGAGAACTGTGTTGAGGACATAGAACACCATACTGGAGCTGCATAGCACACCGCTGGTCTAATTATTTGTTTGTATATAAGGAGTTTATTTGCTGGAGATAGATGTGACCTAGGCGACAAAAGAGGGTATAGGCTTTGTGTGGCCGAAAAGACTTTTCTTAGAGTCGCTGTGGTGTGTGGTTTAAATGACAATCTTTCGTCTATTGTCACGCCCAGGTACTTGGCCTTTTTATCTGGTATGATAGGTGTTCTGTCTATAACAATGGGTTCTATAATGCGATGGTTTGTAAACTTTTTGGTCACTACAGTGCAGACCGTCTTATCAGCATTTATCAAGACTTTCCACCTGTCATAGTATGGCTTAAGGTTGTTGATGTGCATTTGAACGTGGCGTTTGGCTACTTGGGCGTAGAATGATCGTGCATAAATGAGAGTATCATCTGCAAACAAGGCAAGCTGGGTATTTGGGTAAGATGGTATGTCAGCCATGTATAGGTTATAAAGGGTAGGAGAGAGGACGGTGCCCTGGGGCACTCCAGCAGAGAGCTGTCTAGGTTCCGACAAGGTGCCCTCCACCCTAACCTGTATTTTCCTTCCATTGATATAGGAGTGTATAAGAGAAATAATAAATAATGGTAGATTATGCACAACCAGAAGCTTGTAAAGCAGCCCGGAATGCCAAACAGTGTCAAAAGCTCTTTTGATGTCTAAAAGAAGCAGTACTGTGTTCATTCGTAGGTTATTTGCGTTTTGGGCATCCTGTACCACTCTTGCTAACTGTAGAGCTGGTTGCAGTCCTTCAGTAAACCCGAACTGCTCTGGTGGTAGCTTTAGATTGAATCCTTTAATTCTAGTAAGAATAGCCCTCTCGGCCACTTTTGAAGGTGCGTCTAATAGCGCAATGGGCCTGTAGGAATTTGGGTTGGAAGGATCTTTGCCCGGCTTTAGTATTGGCACTACTATGGCTTTTTTCCAAGCCTCTGGAAAATGCTGTAAAATTATAGTTTTATTTATTAGGTGTGTGTATTGTACTATGGCTTTCATTGGCAAATTTTTAAGGAGTATATTTGATATTTCGTCTGGTCCAGGAGCCTTATTGTTAGGTAGGCGTTTGATTATTTGTATGATTTCTTTTGGTCTAAGAATAAGACGTGCGAGAACGCGAGGAGGAATGGGATATTTCTGAGCAGTAATCTCGCTGGCTATTCTAGAGATGTTGCGTTGCTCCTCATTTGCATCCGGCGGGCAACTACATACTTCTGCTAGGTGGTCTGCCAGGACGTTGGCCTTTTCTAATGCAGATTGAACTGTTGCATTTCGGAGAGTAGGAATTTTATTATATTTATTCTTCAGTCTCCTTGTAAGTCTCCACAGTGAGTTATTTTGCACCGATAGCCCTCTAAGTGTAGCAGACCAGGAACTGTTTTTATACTCTCTTATCTTGGAGGCAATTTGTGTTTGAAGAGCCATAGAGTGGTTGTAATCTTCTCTTTGCCTAAAACGTTGCCAGCGACGCCTGACGTTGTTTTTATATGCAATGATGTTTAGTATGTCACGGGGAAGCCGGTCTTCCTTTGCTTTCAGAGGCACTTTTCGCGCCACTTTATCTCTGGCGTTCTGTATAATGGTGGTCCACTTTGATAACGCCAATTCTAATTCTTCTGGATTATTAATATTGTCGTCGATATTGGTATCTCTTTTGACGAGTTCTCTGAAAGCCCTCCAGTTGCAATTTTTGTATATGAATGTCGCTGGCCCTGTTTCGTGTTGTACCGCTGCTTGCATTTCAAGCAACACAGGTAAGTGGTCGGATGACAGTTCATTTACAGTAACTGGGTCGGACAGGTTTAGAATACCCTTATTGACAACAATGTCAATACATGAGGGGGACGTATTATTGGAGGGGTAGTGGGTTGGGGTAGTTGGAGCAAGTATCTGGAGGTTTTCATCTGTGACATAGTCAAACAACAAGCCCCCATGTCTGTTGTTTCGGCGATTGTGCCACATTGTGTGTCGTGCATTAAGATCACCAAGTAAAAGAGCTCTGGAGTTTGGAGGAAAGAAAGCATCAAGGTCTTGGGCGATGAGATGCACATTTGGGGGGCGTAGCCACCACTAACAAGCACCCCATTCAGGAGTCTTATGGATACACTCTCTATTGCCGAAGGAGGTGTGGTATTTAAGGCATGAGGAATAGAGTGCTTGATAATGAGAGCAACGCCCCCTCCTCTGTTATTTCGGTCAGACCTATAAATACTATAGTTACGTAGTTTTAAGACAAAGTTTTGATCAAGTTTAGTTTCTGTTATAATCATAATGTCAATGTTATGTGACAGTATAAAATTTATTGTTTCCCCTAGTTTATTACGTAGCCCATTGGCGTTCCAAAGAGCTAGTTTTGCGTTTTTAAATGTCATAAAGATGCAGCTTCTCAGTTACAAATTCTAGAATCAACATTCCACGCTCCATCTTAGATTCTGCCCCTTTTAGAGCTTTGATAAAATCTGTAATAAATCTTATAACCTCTGTAAAATTAACATTTGCGTTTTTGATATCTCGGAAGGCATTAGTGAAGTCACTTACCGATTGTGATTGTTCATAAGCTTGGTTTTGAGATAGTCTGTTAGCCTGCCTTGTTCCTGCTCCTCGTCCGGGTGCAAGTGGTGGAAAGTTTTCTTGGTTTGTTGGTACCATACTTACCAAAAAGTTTTCAAATCTGTATTTTCGTTCCGTCGGGGCTAATACACACTGTAACTAGATGTTTATTTTTCACGGGTTGACAAATTTCTGAAATTGGTATGTACTTTTGTTTATAAGTTTTTTATTTTTTATCGGACGATAAAAAGTTATAAAACCAAAATTATTCTTTAAAGGCTATTCCATAAAAATGCTCTAATGTATTTTTTTTGCAAAATGAATATAAAAAAAGTTATACAGGTTAAAAAAATGTTTCACGAGTGGCCCTAATTTTCATTAATAACTTTTTTATGCTTAGTCTAAGAAAAAAAATTAACTAACTAAAAATTGAAGATAATTGTGTGATCAACAGTTCTTCATATAAATATTGAAAACCATTTGCACCCTACAAACTTAAATTTAACATTACTCTTAATAACTAAAAATAAAATTGCGTCCTTCCTAAGGCTATAAAAATTAAAGATTTCAATAAACTTATACCGATGGTGCCATTTAAAATTAAAAAATAGCGGGCATTTTCCAATAAACCTGAAGAGTTATAAAAGAAATAAATAGATTTACCAATGCACATTTATGTCAAGTATTTATATACCAATTCTAATTTCCTATTTTACTATATTAAGAGCAAAAAAATTATAGGAGAAAACCACGTTTTGGAAAAGCCCGTTAGTCTACAATAAAATGAGGATAAATATTTTAAAAACAAAACGTTTCTGTTTATTTTTTTTGTTAATTCGTGATGAGTACCACAAAAAAAATTCCTATACAAAAAAAATAAAATAAGTCGGCGTGGTGTTTGATAAGTATAAACCAAATATGATTAAGAAGAGTGGCACAACTCAAAATGGTAAATTATGAGAAAAAGCAAATTCATTGACCCAGACACGCAAGTTACATATATAGGCATATGAGATTAGACATCAGAATTTTCTAGGAAAATCGGTTTAATATTAGTGTGACTATATTGCACATAAAAATTTATGTAATTCAAAACGATAACGGGTTAATGCAACAACACTACTTTTTGTATCAATTTTTATTTTTACAATAAACATATTTTTAACAGTGTAAGACGTTTTACTATGCCATCGACATTTATGTCAGTGTATTAGAGCTAGCAGACTGGTTAAGTTTGAATACGAGGCATTCAAGGTCAAGAATTTTTGTATCCGCTACATCAAAAGTGCCGACGGTTTTTGACGCATCTCTATGTTCGTTATTCTCGGCTTATATTATAAGCTTTATTTAATTATGCGTCAGAATTCCCATTATAAAAGATAAAGTTGTAAATGATTGGGCTGATGATGAGAGTGGATTTTGTTAGTATTCTATATTCATGTTCATGTAATCCCTTTAAAAGTTAGAGTAAAAAAACTTATTTTAGTTAAAACTTTTAAACTGTTGCTACAGTACTAATGATATGTGGGCAGTTGAATTGCCTCGTACCAATGCTTTTTTTTCATAGGTAGGCGTCTGTTTAGAAAGTCGGGAATATACAGAGTAAGACGATTTGTTTTTATTTCATTTATGCATTTTTGACAAATTTGACATTTTGCTTTGACCCTTTAATTCCCTTAGCTGTTCTACCAGAAAGGTGTACCGGTCTTCATAAAATTACATTTAAAATACATAGTAGCATTTTACATTATAAAATATGGTAAAATTATTAAAAGCAGTGTATATGAGTAGCTTATTTTTTAAAACACATATACACTCTTTTTGTTAATTTTAAGTTATTAAACGGTAAAAGCAAAATGACAAATTTGTTACCTTTGCCAAAAATACAAACAGTAATTAAAAAAAAATCATCTTACCTACAGAACAGTCGTTAACCTATGAAACGAATCATTCGTATAAGGTAATTTAGTTGTCAAAATATCGTTGGTACTGCAGCAACAGTTTAAAACTTATAAATAAAATGTAATATTTCTTTTCCAACGTTTGGGGTCAATAACTCCCCAAGGAAGGCAATACAACTGTTTTTTTACAAAGTACAAACAATATTTTGTCTCCCTCTGCCTCTATTATTTACGACCTTACCTTCCAGGATACTTTGTATATTTTCTGGCATATTTAAAAATGACATAGGACAACAGAGATGCTTATAAAGATTTAAGTATGATATCTTAGTAGAAAGAATCATGCCAACATTACTGATTACTTTCTAATTCATATTACTAAGTTAACAAGAATTTTTTTCATATTGACAATTTACATTGCAACAATAATATTTACACCTGTACCTCCACCTGCCACTGCACCTGCGAGTAAACTTTTTTTATCACATCAATAATTGGGTAATTTTATTGATTCTAGTAATTCAACGTTACATGTTCCAAAGTATAAAATAAACACGTTTGTTCTGGTTAAGGCAAAAAAAGTCATTAAGGGGTCGCCCATAAATTATGTGAGACAGTCTGACCGTGGGGGAGGGGGGTCTGTGCAAATATCACGTCATTTTTCTGATACAGGAAAAATTACAGGAGATTTGGGCAGGTCCAACTTCTTGGGTTGAGGACCTTTTTTTGGCTGTTCAAAATTATTTCAACGACAAAATCAAAATGTCTAATTTAGGAAATGGTGCCTTTTACATTTTTACATATAGAAATCTCACGTGACTTGATGATTGAATAGCCAACATTATTTCAAAAATAAAATTCTCTGTTTACCCCTCGAGACGTGATACCGTTGCAGGTCGTGGTTAAGATAACCTACATTTAGATCCGCAGTGGCAAGAAGCATTTTTCAGATTTCTACGACCTTGCGCAGTAAACAAATGGACGGGTGGACGAACATACGCACTTAAAAGCCGTGACAGAATACACACAACGGCACCCTGTACCCTCCTTCTGCGGTCTGACCGTGACGCTCATTAGCTACCGTACTCGGAACAGAAAACCAGGACGCCGTCGTTGTATGAACGACGCCGTCGACAAATTTTTCCGATGTTACGGATAGTCTGTTTGGCGCGTTCACCCTCGATTTGCTTGCGCACAAACCCATTTTTTCGCCCATGAAATGTAACTTTTGTTTCGCGCAGGTAATAACATTGGCAATCAGTGGTAGTGGTTCAATATCTTGGGGTTTTTGATATTTGACTAATTTTTTTCAGTGATCCTAACGTTTTTTAAATTTGTCTTGTTGGTCAAATTGATATTTGTTGATTTCTGATTATTTCACACAAGTGCTTTCACTGGCTTAAATATCTTTTAATATGTCTTGCAAAAAAAATGTTGCTTTAAAACAATATATATTTCTTTTTAATTTAATGGTAACGGTATAATATATATCGTTATTACTTGGGTGTTATTGGAGACATCAATATATTAATCTGTAATGATATTACAAAATATATTAATTTTTGATTTTTTCTTACCACTTGTATAAGGATTACTGGGTACTTCTTTTTTTCTGTCACATAGTTATGTACCTTATTGTTGCATAAGATACTGTCAACTGACTAATAAACTAACGATTTTGGTGTTTATAATTCAATATTGATTTCTAGTTTGGACTTTACAACCCAACAAAATCTAAATTTCTATGCGTTCATCTGTAGCGAGATGCATTTTAATGCAAGACTAGCATGGAAAATTTGAATTTGATTACCAATTCGATGATGTTAACTAGTTGACACTTTACACGCTAACAAAAACTCATACTTCGATATAAGCTGATAGATTTGTTAAAGTCACAAGCATAATTATTATTTAAAAAAGTAAAAAATATGTTAAAGCTCTGTTAAAAATAGTTTTTAAACTGTTTATAAAATTATAAAAATAAACAACAATACAAAACACAATGTTTTTAATTTTTTTATTGGGTGAATACAGGTAGACCTTATTTTAATATCCAATTTGGAGCTCCTCATATATAAAAGAACATTCACAAATTATTAATTTTTTTAATTTGTTACTTATTTTATTACTTGTTTTATTATAGTTAGTAGACTCATTATAAAGCAAAATATTAAAATTTATTATTGAACTAAAAAAAAATTAAAATTTACAGCTCTAGATACTTTGGCTAAATATAACTTTTAAAAATTACAAAGTTAAGAAAAGTGGTATGGTATTTTTTTTGTAAAATTATTATTAAAAATGTTTCCCATATGTAGAGAACTTAGGGGCAGACACGCTGTTTGTACAGGGTGGCTCGAATTCGACGCTCATCATTGGGATTTCGGAAACCGTAAGAGATACAGGATCGGTTGAATGGAGGCAAAGTTGCGCAATTTGATGCTCAATAAAATGCTGTTTTGCGTTATAAAAATTCCGAGTACTTCCGAAGATATTCGAAAAAACCGGAATTTTCAATTTTGGTTTCTATTGTTTCCTGGCTATATTTGTTAAGATAACTCAAAATGAAAAACACGTTTTCATGGCCACTTTTCTGCTCTATAATTCAGTGTGATTAAATATTGAGTCTGACGTTTCGGCTTCTAGCGACCATCATCAACTTAATTTTTTTAAATACGGACCTGATATTTTTTCAATTTAATTAAATCCTTTCATCACTCTTAAAACACTATATATCGCCACTTTGATATTTGCCGACGTTTCGTACAAAAAATTCCATCACCAGAATATTGCATATTTATTTAACCATAATACGGCCCTGAACTACATTTTTAGGTAAGAAGGTAAAAAAGAATAAACATATTACATATTCATAATATTTTATTGCAACTCATTGATATCTAACAGCGGAAATTACTTTATTAACAGAAACTAACCAGCAGGTACGAATTCAAGGGAGAACTTCATTTAATGTATGGATTGGTATGTCGAGGAACAAAATTATTGGACCTTTCGTTTACGAAGGGACCTTAACTTCCGAACGATATCTAAATTTGATTAGGGATGATGTCTTAGATGCCCTAGATAATCAACCTTTGGCAGTATTTCAAGAAATATGGTGGCAGCAAGACGGAGCTCCTGCCCACAATGGAAGGAAAGTAGCTCAATTCCTTTACCATATATTTCCTAATAAATGGTTTTGCAAGATGGCCCGCTAGGAGCCCAGATCTTAGTCCCCTAGATTATTTCCTTTGGGGATATCTTAAGAACTGTTTATTTAAAAATGCACCTCACGACCCTTAAGTACTACGACAAAATTTGATAAGGGAAGTCGCTGCCATTCCTGCGAGAACAATTAATCGAGCTGTATTAATAATACAAAGCAAAGCAAGAAAATGAATCGAAGCGGAAGGTTATCTCTTTGAACACTTATAATAGTGATTAAATTATGTTTATTTTTAATATGGGCATCAAGATAGTATTACAAATTGTTTATGTAAGCTGATTTTTGTCTACCTTTTTGTATCTTATGTCTAATATTCATGAAATTTTCGGTTAATAAAGTAATTTCCGCTATTTCAATGAGTTGCAATAAAAAGATTACGAATATGTAATAAGTTTATTCTTTTTTACCTTCTTACCTAAAAATGTAGTTCAGGGCCGTATTATGGTTAAATAAATATGCAATATTCTGGTGATGGAATTTTCTGTACGAAACGTCGGCAAATATCAAAGTGGCGATATATAGTGTTTTAAGAGTGATGAAAGGATTTACTTAAATTGAAAAAATATCAGGTCCGTATTTAAAAAAATTAAGTTGATGATGGTCGCCAGAAGCCGAAACGTCAGATTCAATATTTAATCACACTGAATTATAGAGCAAAAAAGTTGCCATGAAAACGTGTTTTCCATTTTAAGTTATCTTAACAAATATAGCCAGGAAACAATAGAAACCAAAATTGAAAATTCCGGTTTTTTCGAATATCTTCGGAAGTACTCGGAATTTTTAAAAAGCAAAACGGCATTTTATTGAGCATCAAATTGCGCAACTTTGCCTCCATTTAACTGATCCTGTATCTCTTACGGTTTCCGAAATCCCAATGATGAGCGTCGAATTCGAGCCACCCTGTACATAATTCCAAATTAATAAATTAAAAAGGCTTTATAGCAAAAATTCCCAAAAAATGGGCTATTTTCAGTCCTCTTATTGTATATAAACCCTTAAATCGCAATCAGGAATTAATTTTAAAAGAAAATAAAGTGCAGTTAATGCTTCTGCCTTTATTTTTTTGCTAAAAAAGGCATTGAAAGTCAAAAAATATCTATTTTACTTTACCAGATAATAATCATATATTCCATATTCTTTAGTTATTTACTTACATTTCGTAATTACGGTTTTGTATAACCAAAGAAAGAAAGTTCAAAATGTTTACTTTCTTTTAAATGGAAAAAATTCCTTTTTCATTTAAGTTTAAAATTCTTTTCTAGAATTCTTATTTAATAGCATAATATACTGATCTTCTAGAATGGCGACTACACACATTTATTCACGACATCCGAATCATGGAATTCATAAATAAATAATCTATGCTTGCCATCTTGAAAATTAACAATAGCTATGTAATTAGAACATAAATAAAAATATGAAATAAAATAAATCATTAAAATGTTTAGAGCATTGTAAAATGTTGCCCGGAATTCAATAATCTTAAAACATGTATTGACAAAATGTACGTAAAAAGATAATATATATATCACTGCATGTTAAAGTAGAACGGGTAATTTTTTGCTTTCCACAGTCCTCCTTAGCAAAACAAATTCTTTAAAAAGTAATCTTTCACCACCGTTTGAAAAAGAAACACTCTGTACGATACGTTGAAATGATAATTTTATAGAGAATTCAAATATAGAAAAAAAGGGGGCGCTTGTACATAAAATACAAAAGATTATGGTTCTTATGGTTCAACCAAAAGGGGTACGCTATAATTATTATACTGTTTTTTTGTTTTAATAGCTTATCTTTACCACGAAAAAAAAGAAAAAAATGGGTTCAACATCATTCTGTGCCACCTGGTATAGCTTTAATAATAATGAAATTAAAACCTCAAATACTGCACATAAAAAAGGCTTGTTTGACGCTTTTTATATTCTGTATTGTATAATGTCATTTATAAAAGTCTGGTTGTTATTTCTTAATAGTTTATCTTTAAAACGAAAAAGAGAAAAAAATGGGTTAAACAACATTCTGTGTTACCTGGTATACCTTTAATTTAAATGAGATTAAAACCCAGAATACTGCACATAAAAATGTCTTGTTTGACGCTTTTTTATATTCTGTATTGTAAAATGTCATTTATAAACTTCTTTTAAAATATCAAGTTTATCAGATTGACCCTCTTTAAAGGGAGTTGTAATTGGCAAATAAGTGCTATCTTGAACGATATGCCCTTGCAGGCGAGCAACTGGAGTGGGTCTTAAAGACCATTAAATCTATGTAAATTACTTTTTGCGTGCCGGAAACTGGGTTAATTGTCATTACTTAGTTTTCTCCATTTCATCGTTCATTTACTGAAATAAAACGTTTTAAAAAATAGGTGTCTTGATAAATTTAAAAGGGATGTCATCAAATAAAGTAATAAATTTTACAAAGATCAGCTGGATATTTTATTTCTCCACTTAACAATGGCTAAGAATGTATTAAATAAATGATTAATACTCTTTAAGGCTCTTGAGCTTTTAATATTGTATTTTTTTTATGGCCTAACAGTGGCGTAGCATAGGGAAATATAGGCGAAGGCTAAGTCGTATCTGTGAAGCTACTTATGTTGATAAAAATCAAATATTTTGGAAGAAGCAAAGGGATAAAAAAGTCCTTACCTTATAATTTATCGACAGAACAGGCTAAAAGTGGCGAGGCTAGAACTTTAATAAAATCATTTATCTAAGAGATACGAGGGGAATTTGATAAATTGTTGTTTTGAATTTTAACCTATATATCCTTTAATATAAGAAACAGAAAAAAACCAAATGGACAATTTTTGTACAACTTTTAACTTAGAATTTACAAAATGTATTTGATTCTTTTATACATGGTTGCGTTAAAAAGTTACCATGCCAACTTAATGTTTTTCCCATGGAACTTTCTGTATATTTTTTTACCAATTAATAGTCCTTGTCACTACAATAACAAATATGTATACCATAGTATCATTATCTCTTGTAGTTCTTTAAATCTTTGAATTTTTATATTTGTTTTTGAAAGTACAAAATTTAATATACGTATAAAAACCTTCTTTTACAATATTATTCTAAAATAATAATTGAATGTAATAATTACAATATTTTTATGATTGATACTAACTCTAATAAACTTTTAAATGTAAAAATACAATAAACAAAAATTAATATACCTACATACATATGTACAGGGTGTCCCATTTTGGTTGTCCCTTATGGGAAACTTGGAAACCATAAGAGATATTAAAAATCCGATACCCCATCCTCGAGCTCTTTTTGGAGAAAACATTTATGGTAAAAACAGATCATCGCTATCGCGAAGCGTTTCAGAGATACAGGGTGATTCTCGATTTTTCACTTTTTGAAAAGGTCCTGTAGCTTTGTTATTATTACAGATACGAGAAAACTAATTGCACATTATACAGACACTTTTTTCCGTAGAATCCAGTGGCGTAGCCAAAAAAAATTTTGAGCTGTCATTTTTGACATATGACCTAAACATATTTTTTTTTATTAGGGACACCCTATAAATGATTAGGTTATTAAATTGCTTGTTTTTTTCTGATTAAAATAATATATCATAGTAGGTGGTTTAATAAATTGTTTACGTCAAATATTGGAAAAATTATGATTTTAAAGACGCATTGCGGCTTCTATCTGTTTTTCAAATTGTTTTATATTTTTATTTTAAAAGGAATCTGTCATCCCTTAGCTCAGGAGACATTTCCGTAGAAAAAAACAAAAAATTAGTTTACAACAACAATAATAAACAAGTTATATTAATTAAACTTAAAAATTTATCAAGTTTTTTTTTCATTTTTGATTTTTTTATTTTTTATGAAATCTCCATGTCAACTTTACCAATAGAGCAAAAAAAAAATAAAAATTTAAAGTAAAAAAAAAACGAAAAATTTTTAACACCCCTGTATAACTTTGATTTTTATTTTTTTATACAACATATTATCATACTAATACGGTACCAAAATTTTGTTGCTTCAAATTCATAAATAAGGACGCTATGAATTTTTAAATTTAAACATAAAAATAATTATTTTAAATTTTTGGGACGCACTGTTTCATTTATATATATATATATAATATTCTTTCTTATCATATATATTATCCACCATAATTTCATCTTTATATATTCATAAATAAAATTGTAGGAAATTTTTAAAGTTAAAAATAAAAAAACATTTTAATTTTTTGAGATACCCTGTATCATTTTTTTATGTATAATAATATTTCTCACCATTATATTTATCAAATACCAAAATTTCATCCCTTTATTTTCATAAATAAAATTGTAGGAAATTTTTAAATTTTAAAATAAAAAAATATTTTAATTTTTGAGACACCGTGTATTATTTTATTATGCGTATTAATAATCTTCTACATCATATATATTATTTACCAAAATTTTATACTTATATATTTATAAATAAAGTGGTAGGAAATTTTTAAATTTTAAAATAAAAAATGCGTCTTTAAAATCATAATTTTTCCAATATTTGACGTAAAAAATGTATTAAACCACCTACTATGATATATTATTTTAATCAGAAAAAACAAGCAATTTAATTACCTAATCATTTATTGGGTGTCCCAAATAAAAAAAACATGTTTGGATCATATGTCAAAAATGACAGCTCATAAAAATTTTTGGCTACGCCACTGGATTCTACGGAAAAAAGTGTCTTTATAATGTGCAATTAGTTTTCTCGTATCTGTAATAACAACAAAGCTACAGGACCTTTTCAAAAAGTGAAAAAATCGAGAATCACCCTGTATCTCTGAAACACTTCGCGATAGCGATGATCTGTTTTTACCATAAATGTTTTCTCCAAAAAGAGCTCGAGGATGGGGTATCAGATTTTTAATATCTCTTATGGTTTCCAAGTTTCCCATAAGGGACAACCAAAATGGGACACCCTGTATATGCGCTAAATGTTTCTGTATTTTTTTAAATATAATTATATGGGATTGAACCTTTTTTACCTGAGCCTGTTATTACAACAAAATTTTAAAAACAAACAATTATATTACACCTGCTAACCGAATGGCATCATGCCCATATAACCAAATTGAAAAGGTTAGAAGACAATTTAAAAGAATTTGGCTCTTTCACAAAACCACACTTTTTTTTACTGTGTTTATACTTTTAAAAGGTTAGTAAAAATCATAAAAAAATCATAATAATTACATTACAGTGTTTATACGGGGTACGCTTGAAAACAAATATTAAAATTAAATTATTAAAAAAACAACAAGAAATACTGACGCTATGTTATACATATTTATAATTGTAGTTACAAGGACTATTATATAGTACAATAATATACAGGGTGTTTCATAAGAAAAACATCAAGCGAGCAGCGTACTTTTTAACGCAATCCTTTATAAAAAATTGAATACATTTTGTAGTTTCTTCGAAAAAAGTTGTAAAAAAATTGTTGGTATATAGTTTGTTGCTGTTTCTTATATTTAAAGATATATCGGGTAAAATCGAAAACGACAAATTCCCAATTTCCCTCGTATCTATTTAAAAAATAATTTTATTAAAATTCTTACTACACCCTTCTTAATTTCTCCAAAATCGAGCTCATAACACCAATATCGGTTTTTTAATAACTCCAGTAATAAACAAGATAACCCATGAAAACGCCC
>JACEGR010009110.1:0-29654 GCA_014170235.1 Listronotus bonariensis
AGTGTGATGATTGTTGTGACTTTGAGCATGCGATGACTCATCACTTAACAAATTTCTAGCTTTACAGGCAAAACTTTACTCGCGAAGGATTCACTAGTTCTAGGGACTATAATTAATAATTTTCAAACTACTAAATAGGTATTGTTCCTAAAAATAGCACGTCATAAAAGGCTCCATGGACTAGGCCTACGAAAAAAATCACTTTAACTAAACAACGCGCCGAGTACTGTAAATGTGTGCAATGTACAATCGTGATTTTTATAAGCGCAATATCTGGGAAATGGTAGGTCTTACAGAAAAATCATTGGGAACCATTTTTATAAAGAATTTTGAGATCTACAACTTGTGTTTGTAATTTTTTGGGATAAAACTAGCCAGTTTTTGAGAAAAATCACAAAACCTAAAATTTTACCCTTTGAAGTTTCTACAAAAATTTGGCTCTGTTCGAAATTGCGTTATTTAATCCATATTTTTTTATCCCTTAAATTCACCGGATAACTTGTCGGACATAAACATAAATTATTTTAGAAAGTGTTAATAAAACACGTGGTATTTTTGTCCGGACAAGTTATAGTCACGAAACCATTGGGCTCAAAATTGACATGTTTGGAATGTCGGACTGAGCGAACGCGTCACTTTTTTTGTCAGACAAGTTTACCACAATGTTTTAGCATGCGATGTTTAAACATTGTGCCAAAAATGGTAAGTGTTTCTGTCACGAAAACATAAGGCTTAAGTGACATGTTTTAGGTGTCGGACTGGGCGAACGCGTCACTTTTTGTCGGACGATAGAGTCCGTATAGACTATAATATACAACCTACTTCGTTAAAATCAAAATAAAAGTGTTTGATGATTTTTACTTTTTGCTGGACTTTTAAACGAGAAAATTAAAAAAAAGAGATTTGACAAGTACCGTAAGTGTGAACAACTGGTTTTTTTTCTAAGAGCTGTATTATTATATTGCAATCAGAATGTAGGACGCCATGGCAGAAGAGACCACTTTTAATAAATATTTTTAAACATTAACTGTTTTGTAAAGCAGTTCTATTCGTATATTTTAATTAAACTTGAGTTAAGTACTAATTAAATATAATTTTTCCGTGCCGGAAAAAAAAATTGACTTTTATAAAATTACTATTTCCCTTTGGGAAAAAAGTGGTTATTTTTTTCCGAACATACATACACGTAAGTAAATGTAAATAATTAATTTTAAAATACTTTAATATACAGAAGTTACATAGGTATACCTTATACTGGGAGTTCAGTGGGATATTTTTTATCTTTATAATATTACAAATAATTTCTACACGATCGCTTTAGTTTTAAATTTTAAATTTTTATACGTCAAATTACGAAATAACGTTGACCTATATTTAACAGGTTTCTTAAAAGGGTTTTCATAATAATGCAAGGTCTAATTGTGTGCAAATATACCAGTCGACCAGTTTGAAACTTTATGATTAATTTTCTGACTTTAATATTATGTTCTTTTTTTTAATAAGAAGGGGCCCTTTTTTCATCACCTAAAATAATAGTGTATTGTACACGGGAAAAAATTTAGATTTTAGCTCTTGGATTATTGTCTCCCTTATATAATAAAAAATATTTTTTAAAATTTTGCTGTTTTAAATGTGAAAGAAAATACAGAAATATTCATAATATAAATTAGTTTCTTACTTTATAGTTAGAGAGACAACTTACTTCTAAGAAGAAAAATAGGATTCTGAAATTGGCCGATTTTTTTTTCTTTTTTTTTTTTTTGAAAAATGTATTTTTTCACTTTTTTAAATTTTTATTAAAAATTTTGCTTATCGGCCTAAAAGTAAAGCACGTTTTTAAAATGGTTTTTTCAGATATCTAGCCAAGTAATCCCACATTATAATATTTTAATTTAATTTTTATTTATTATCTCTCCAACCAACTCCCCGAGCCAAATGTTATTTTTGGATTTTTTGGTGCTCGATAAGCAAAGGTGATTGCCAAAAAGGTTTTTAATAATTCCAAAAATAAAAAAAATCTGATATGTGCCCAACTCTTTGGCGGCCACTGTATGAAAAAGGTGTATTATATCAAAAGGGTATCTAATAGAAAAATATTTATCAATGCCGCATTTAAGGTCAAGTCCAAGCTTCCTTACTTAACCTTATATAAAACTTTTTCACTTAAAACTTTTTCTATTGTCCTTAGTTTTTGAGATATTTAACCTTTTAATTATATTAAGGGCCCCGTTTACATCGTAGTAATGCAAATACAAAACCTAAAATATAAACATTTCATTTGCCTTTAAAAAAAAAAAAAAAAAACAATTTAAAATAAAAGTCGTGTTGCAGTTTGTAATAACTTTTCTGCAAGCTCCAAATAAGCTTTTATTATTTATGCTTTTGAAGGTTTAAAATTTTTGTACCGAAATAAACAATAAATTTAAACTTTTTCCCACCCCATGTTTCACGTTAAACTGACTCCCTAAATCCTCATCTCTGTCATCTTTCCCTAAAATATTTAAAGCAAATCTGCTATAAAAGCAACAAACTACTTGTATTACAGAAATTTTCTTGTATATGCTTATTTATTTATGATATCATGCTCCAGAAAAATATTAAAGAAAGCATAATTATTCAAGGGAGAGTCATAGAATTTGCGAGTTATTTAAAGATGTTTTTTAAAAGTACTTTTACTTTGGTATAATAGTAAAAAGAAATTGCTCAATCTTTATGGAAAGTGGTTTTCGCTATTTTTTTTATTGAATTTTTTTGCTAAGTTGAGATTTCGAGTACCTTCTACGATTGTAATGTATTTTTATTGTACTGAAGCTTTTACAGTAGGTACATCTTTTGATGCATAGCAATAGGCCATTATATAGAATAGCAAAATATATCATAAGCCTTTATAATGAATCTTTCTTATGGAAGTGGCGCCGAAACGTAAATTGTTATTAGGCTGCCTAAAATGCACATATTTAAAAATATATATATTTTTTAAATATAAAAATTGTGCGGACTCAGAAAAAAAACACATTTTAGTACTGTCAAAATAGACAGGGTGGTTAAAACAAGGTAGGCAGCAAATAAAAAGGTGTGTTTTTTAATTAATCAAAACGTATAATCGTATCAGCTATTTTTAAAAGTATATCAACCAGTAATGCAAGAACAAAAAACACTATCCGAAATGTTTAGATGCCGGCATTCGCGTTAGACTGTCTTCTTTTCACGTATTTCCTGTTTACATATTGTATTTGACTGGGCTGATATACAAAAAAGGGTTTTAAAAACTAGCTACATATCTTAAGTCTGTAGGTATTAAGAATTTGCTTAAGAGGGTGGCGCATCACAAACGCCCCGGTCTCAAATAATAAAAATTAATTACATTTTAAAAATATGGTTTACAGTAACAGGCCAAAAATATGCGAGTACTTTAAATTATGGGAAAATATGCAGGGAGCTCAAAAAAGATCCATACCAAACCTACGTTTATTTAATCAAACATCTTTTCTATTAGATTAAATAGTAACATTAGAAATAAAGTGGGTTATATCAGTAATTTTTTAAACCAAAAATGTAAGGTTTTCTATGATATTTGGGATTTTTGAAAAATTCATAACAAAAAAAAGTTATATATAAACCCACCTTACTTACCGTGGACTTTGTAAGTTATGTTAAATTGCTAAAATATAAACTACTCCATTACCTACATGGTAATATTTATTAGAAATTACAAAGTGTTCAGAAACTTATTAATTGCTACCTTCAAATGTAAACAAGGCATCCTGTATATTGGTCCATTTTTAGATTTGAAGAGGACTTTTACATACTATTTAAAAATGTAGGGTATATAAGATATTTAAAAAAAATAAACTTTTTATACCCTTTATTATATGTCGGAATGATAATAGGCATTTTTATTTTTTTTTATACAGTGCATTCCAATTAAAATGAGCAACCTCCAATAATTCGGTTATTTGTACAATTATATAAAAATCCCAAAACGGGTTAATTTTTGATTTTAGGGAGATACATTTTTTGTCAAAATTTATTTGTTCAAAGTTATCCCCTCCCCCACCAAGTTTAAATGGAAAAGGGGGTCCAGCGGCACCTTATCTTTAAGGTTTTTTAATTCTTTTTTAGTAGACTTCGGTTTTTCAAAATCGGTTTAGTAGTTTCCCTGAAAATTAACTTTAAGTACCTAGTGTCTTTAGCCCCTGTAACTTTTAAATTTTTAAGGATTTAAAAATAGTATTTAGTACGTAGGTTTATCACCTAAATGTGCAATATTTCATAAATTCAGTTGTTTACGTCCGGTTTAAACAAAAAACAGCTTTAACTGTATAGTTTACAATGGAACACCCAGTATATTTTGATTTATTCGAATGGAAAACATCATTACGAGTACAATAGCACTTCGTTTACTACCTAACCGCCAAATATTTTAATTTTGCACTAACTAGTTACGGTAAAATAAATAGTTTTTTTTTAAATCTTTGGACAACCACCAAGGCTAAAAGCCTAAATACTAACGTACCGTGAGTGTCTTAAGCGAGGTAAGAGGGAGTTTGTTGACACGGGACTTAAATACTTGAAGATTTTTTTTCATTCTAAAAACTCTAGGGATAAAAGAACGAACAAAGTGGAAGTTCGGGGCCTGTACAGTTGGACCGTATAGGAATGCATATGCGTGGCACCACGAGTTTCTCTGTTGGGAACCGTAAGTGGAGGAATTATACTGGACAATTATTCAGAGCAGAAGCCATGGAAGTACCTATTAAAAGCGATAAATCCCCCACAGACCGACGAAGGGCAAGGGAGGGAAGCATTTCTGTAAGTGAAGGATCATTAATGAGACGAATAGCTCTTCTTTGAATGGAATCAAGAATGCTAAGGATTGTGGGGGACGCCATACCCTAGATATGATAACAATATTTCATGGAAGGTCGGATTTGGGACCCATATAAAGTGTATAAATTAGAAGTGGAAAAATGCTTTTTGGCTCGAAAAAGAAATCCAAGCTTTTTGAAGCTGCCGTTGCTATAGATACAATGTGTTTATGCCAGTTAAGGTTACTTTTAAATGTGACCCCCACAAAATTGAAGGTGTCTGTGCTCTGTAAAACTTGGCTGCTCATAAGTTGAAAATGAGTATTTGATGACTCTTTTCGCGACAAGGAACATGAATGTGTTTTGAATGCATTAAAGTAAACGACATTTTTGGCGCCCCAATCCAATATTTAATTAAGATCCTGCGAAAGAGATATCTGCAGCGCTCTGGGTTTGTTTTTCAAATCAGGTTTAGTGATGAGTTTAGGAACCTGAAAACTGGAGTAAAGGGTACTTTCGTCGGCGAAACTATGAATGGAATTAGTTGTGGACAAGAGAAGGTCGTTGATGTGAAGAAGAAACAATGTTGGTGTCAGAACTGAGCCCTGAGGCACTCCAGCATTAACTTGGTGAAAGTTTGACGAATGGCCGTCCACAATAACTGATATACGTTGATCAGATAGATAACTAGAGAGCCAAGTACAGAGTTTAGTTGAAAGACCATAGAAGATTATTAAGAAGTGCCGCATGTCAGACCCGATCAAAAGCTTTGAATAGATCAAGAGCAACAATCTGGAACTCATCTAGAAACTCAAGAGACTTATTTCAGCAGTGTAAGTGTAAGAAGATCTGCTGTAGATCTTTTGTGGCAAAATCCATACTGCCTGTCATGCAAAATTTTGCGTTTTTCTAAATACTTAAGGATTTGTCAATTAATGAATTTTGGTCTTTATTTAGATGAAAAAGCTTTCCAGCCCTCTGGATAGATACCTGTGTCGTAAGAAATTCAAAAGAGCCGAGTTAAGATTGGTAGAAGTTCTGGAGCACATTTTTTTAAACGACTGCTGGTATGGTATCCAGCCCAAATGATTTCTTGGTATTAAGAGAAGAAAGGATACGCTAAATGTGTTTCACCTTAAAAATAATATCGGACATTTTATGAGAAACTGGGGTAATAGTTGGAATTGGATGATTTACGGGTCAAGGGTTAAATTGGCAGCAAATTGTTTAGCAAATAGTTCTGCCTTTCCTTTAGCGGTAGAAATAATTTTATCTTTTAAAGTTAGTGGTGAAAAAGAACTGGTACAAAAATTCCTGCTTATGTTTTTTCGCAAAGGACCAAAAAGATTTGTGATGATGCATCTCATTAAACAAAATTATCAAAACCTCGGCTAATTTTACATATAAGCTAAAAAGTAAGTAGTTTTTTGAACTAAAAATGCTACTATAAAAAACTAGGTATTTTAAATGTAAATAGCAGGCCCACCACATATCACTAATGGAACCCAGTACACCATAAGTAAAAAACAATTATTAGATACCTACTGGCTGAAATTTTGCAGACGGCTTTATTTTAACGTATCCTATACAACCTGGTTATCTAAGAACATTTTTGGAGTTGGAGCGTAGGTATAAATAAAAAAATCAAATACCTATAAAATGCCGCTCTCTATAAAAACGCATGCGCGACAGTCCAATACCCCAGTTCTATTTAACAGCAGCAGCGCGGTGGGATATAGTCTTTGCCATGGGTCTTTACCAAAAAGACATTGTAATAAAATATTTTTTTTTAAGGATAATAACTATAAAACAATGCACCCTTCTAAAAATTATAAGGAAAATGCATATTGCTCATTTTGCACTTGCACTCTTTAAAAATAAAACCAATAAATTGGCATGATGTCTTTTTATGCAAAAATTGGATAAAAATTATTTTGCTGATAAAAATTAATGCACTTTATTCGGCGATTTATAATTTTGAGTCCCAGCGATTTCTACAGATCTCATTACCATACGGAATAAAAAAGTCTTCTGATTTTTTGGTTCTAATGTTTTAGAATTAAAATTGAATCCAACCTAAAATCGTGGTTATCCAAAAAACACGAAGACGGACACTAACATCTGAGATGAACCACAGGCCACAGTAAAATGTTAAAAATTGTTGCAAGACTGCCCGAACGCTTAAAAAAATATGCCGAATAGCCGGATTTCTCTTACGTAAAGGAAAGTTACTTTTTGACATATTAAATTATTTTTTTGCCATGGAAAACAATATATCTGTGGTAGCAGAAAATACTTACAGAAAACTTTGTTGCTGCAATAGAAAAAGTCTTATTTGTGTTAGTGTTTTAATTTTTTTATGGCAAAATATTACTTAAAAAAATATTTTGCTTTTATAAATAAGAACTTATTAAAAAGAAAAAAATATATTTAGAACAGAAAATTAAAAAAAAAAAATACCACAGCGTAATATATTTTTAGTACGAAATTTTTGCTGCGGTAAATAGACAAAAGTAACAAATATTTTTTTCTGGTCGTTTTCTCAGTGTAGTGTACATTCTTCTGTCAATAATATTATTTAAGATGCGTCCCACGCCGCCACTGGTCTCAATAATTAAAATAAAGTTAGGGCATTAATAACCTCCCATTACAACAAATACCTACCAAAGCCAAATTTTATTAAAATCGAAAGTTATTATTAAAAACCCGATGATTTTTTTAATTTGTATACCCTGTATCTTAGAAACAAAGCATTATCGGACCTATATTAATCTTTTTTATAAAATTGGCTCAGAAACACGCCCTTAAATTTTTTTACCGCAATTAGAAATCACCCCCTATACAGGTTTATTTACGGCGAGTGTCCTATTAAAAGATCTCGGAAAATACAAAAGATACATTTTTTAAATTCTTGCACTAGATTTAAATAATATTGATATGAATATAGCAAATATTTCACGTTTCTGGGGGACTTGCGCATCAACTAGCCTATACTAAATGGTACACCCAATATATTAATAAAATTTCAAATTTTAGACGAAACTTTAAGCATATTTTTTTTGTCATGTAATATACATAACTCTAAGCGCATATACCATATTTAAAATTACTTTTTAAAAAATTACATTTGTAGACCCAAATATCTTTATTAATTTTTTCTATAAACAATCCATTATTATTTAATAAAGAATAAAATTTCCATTTAAGAGGACCCAATATAACTAAATATTTGTAAAGTTTAAAAAATATTAATACAGGGTGTTTCAAAAACAATCTGAAAAATAGTAAAATTCTATTATAGGACTCTCGAACTTCTTTTTGAAAAAAGTTTAGTAAAAACAGTTTATAGCTATTGCTATTGTTAATTTTTATTTTATGGGTTTTCTTAAAGCTTTTTAAAAGATAATTGTATGTAAGTTAAAGCTTTCAATTACCTTACTTTAGATTTAAAAAATAAATTTTTAGTTTTTTTTTAATAGTTTGACAACTTGCTTTGCACAAATAATAAATGGCATAACAATATTAGACATATTTTTAAAAAACCACTAATTAAATATTTAGAAAATAAAAATATATTAAATTCATATAACGGACCTAAATTTATGCATTTATTTTAATTATTGTTTCCTGTTATTTTAAATAATTTTTTTTAATTTTTAATTTTCTATAATGAAATTTAATTTATTTTAATTTAGTTTTTGTTTTTGTAATAGTGCTCTTATATAACGAAGTCTTTGATAGCTGAAGTAAGTAAATTAAAATAACTTTAAGATATAAAGGGTAATTTTTAATGAAACATCAAAGTTAACCTAAAAATAACAAAATTTATGGGTATTTAAAAAAATGTTTTGTCGTTTCTGTCATGACTTTTTATAAAAAGACAAATTTATGGAAAATGCTTATTGCCGGTAAAATTTAAAATATAAATACTTACTTATTTAGTGTGTCCACGGATGGACTTAACTAGACCTGTAAAAAATCATTTTTAATATTTTGAAAAAAGTTATTCTTCATAAAAATGTTTGCTTTGTCCAAATTGCTAAAAGCCATAATAAGAATTGCCGTAGGTAATAATTTTTTATTAAAAACCCAATTTTAGAACTACCTAATTAAAAAGCATAAAGGAGTAATCAAAAATTGTTATATATTTCTTTTCCCATTGGTTATGGTTTTTAGCAAAAATTGAGGCTCACGTTAAATAAAAAATGTAATCTAAAACAACGTTTTTAAATGATCGTGCTATTTTCTACAAGAATGTAAAATGATGTCGTTGGCGTGCCATAAAAAAGGCACCTCTTACTTTTTACTTTAAAACATAAAATAGCGTGCTGCTTAATTTTTAGAGAGTCTAAAGTCTAAATTTTTTGGAGTAAAAAGGAGTTTTTAACTCTTTACTTATCTTTTCTACTCATATTGAGGAGATTACAGCATGGTCTCGTTTCCAAATAATTTCGGATTGGGAACGTAAAAACAGCAACAACATTTTTAAAAATAAATAGATTTAAGAAATAGGCTGTTAAACGTTAAAAAAATATATCTGTATTTTCAAACTCAAACTCAAACTCAAACTCTCTTTATTCACTAGAAAATCATACAATGATTGAAGTTTCGTTAATAATTTTCTTAAGTCTAATTTAAAATACAGTTAAAACAAATTGTATATGGACAATAAAATTATAAAAAAGCAAAAGTATATGTACAGGGTGTCCCATTTTGGTTGTCCCTTATGGGAAACTTGGAAACCATAAGAGATATTAAAAATCTGATACCCCATCCTCAAGCTCTTTTTGGAGAAAACATTTATGGTAAAAACAGATCATCGCTATCGCGAAGCGTTTCAGAGATACAGGGTGATTCTCGATTTTTTCACTTTTTGAAAAGGCCCTGTAGCTTTGTTGTTATTACAGATACGAGAAAACTAATTGCACATTATAAAGACACTTTTTTCCGGTTTAACCGGAAGTGATATGAACTTTGATATTTTGAATGGAACACACTATAATTTTTTAGGATTTGAATTCTACAGGTCATTCCTGATATAAAATCTTTTATATTTCCATAACCGAACACTTTTGGTTTTGGAGAAAATGGCGTTTAAAAGTTTCCAAACGACAGCACAAAATGCAGTTTAATGGAAAAGGAAATGAACATCACAAAAATTAAAAAGGCTTAAAATAGTTCTTTAAAAGACTCTACCTTTAGAGACCATTATAATACTACTTCCTGTTTAACCGAAAGTGCTGTAAAATTTGAATTTCTAAGTATGATAACCCTGGTAATTTTAATGGAACACCCTAATATATTTTAAGATTTAAATTTTTTGAGCTATTTCTGATATAAAACCTATAATACACCCATTACCTATCTTTTTAGTTTTAAGAAAACGGCGCGGCGTTTGAAAAGGTTCAGACGACGACACAATATTCATGAAACTTTTTGTTGTGAGGTCTTTCGGACCTTTTCAAACGCTTTTTTCTCTTAAACTAAAGAAGATGTTATAGGTGTATTTTAGGTTTTATATCAGGAATAGCTTAAAGAATTTAAATCTTAGGAAATATATAGGGCGTTCCATTAAAATTACCAGGGCTATCATCCTTAGATGTTCAAATTTTACAGCATTTCCGGTTAAACGGGAAGTGGTATTATAAAGATCTCTTAAGTTAGAGTCATTTGAAAGAACTATTTAAAGCATTTTTTAATTGTTGTGATGTTTATCTGTTTTCCCATAAAACTGCATATTGCGCTGTAGTTTGGATATTTTCAAACGCCATTTTCTCCAAAACCAAAAGAGTTAGGTTATGGAAATATTTAAGGTTTTATATCAGGAATGACCTGTAGAATTTAAATCCTAAAAACTATACATAGTGTTTTATTTAAAATATCTAAGTTTATATTACTTCCGGTAAAACCGGAAGTAATTTACAGATGCAATTATATCTAAAATTTGCATCAGGTAATACAATATGACGTCCCTAAATTTTAAAACTGTACGGTTGCACTAAAGAAAATAAATTGCTGGATACACAGAAAAAATGTATTTTTTAAGGAAATACAAGGTTTTAAAAATATGCTTTCTTTTTGAATACGTGTGCTTTTAAACCATAATTTATTTCTTCTTTTAAAATAATAGTGGCTCTTAAACTGGGAGAAAAAATACTTTAATTTTTGTCTTTTATAGATAGAAATTCTTTAAATTAAAATATCCTTAGTATTATTTTAAGAACATCAGAATCAAGAAATGAGAACCTAAAGATTTATGATTTAAGCTCCTAAATATCTTTAATATAAGTTTTTTTTTATAAGATACACTTGTTATTTGTATTATTTAACTTGGACCCGGGACAGCCAGTTTGATAAGTTCTATGAGGTTCGGCAAAACGCATTATACTGGAGAAGAGAAGTCTCGGTGAATGACATGATAAGCAGGGATTCCTCTGTTAACTATCAAGAGAACTAGTTCTTTATTGAATATAATTATCCTAATTAAATTAAATTTTATTTCAGTCTGTAGTACTTACTATCTTGTCTTAAAGCAAGAATCTCTCAGGGGAAAGCGCTCGAGGTTTTTAACAGAATACATAGTTTTTTAATGTAAACCCATTAGGGTACTAAATAAAATAAGGTTATTTTTATTACAAAAGCGCCTTCTTTTAAATTTAGTACGCAAAGCTGAAAAAATATTTTTTTTGTTTAAGATCCTATTTCTTTAACACATATGAAAGTCACAATTCTTTCTAAGGGTTTTGTTTTAAGATATTTTTTTTCTTTTCAGTGTAGTTATTTCGTTGTCACCCGGTATAATACCATTTACATAATGTTGCTTTAATTTTATTTAAATACGATTTTAAAAACATATTTTCTTTTCACCCAAACATTTATTTAAAAAGGGTTTTTCAAAACATTTTGTGTTATATGTACTTAAATTTTATGTTACTAAACACTAAACTAGTACGCCTTTGCAATGTGGTCTAAGTTTAGCAGCCAGGGTAAATATACCAACCGCAAATAATAATCATCGATCTATGGACAAACTGTTGAAAGCAACTGTTACCGAATTTCAGACCAGTAATTGACGAGGTTTGGATCAGCGTAGCTGTAAAGGGAGGGTTTTAGATTGCCTAAAGGTCCTATCAGGGATGAATTTTAACTAATAATAATTACTTGCATCAACATTATGTAGGAATTTTGGTGAGGTTACAGCTTGCGGTGGAAAATAACGGCATGTGCGTTTCGTATGAAGATAATATTAAATAATTTGTTATCGCCAATGCGTGTATTTAAACCTCGATTTAAATTTTTTAGAATTTGTTTAGGATATTTTTAAATTTAAGAGGGTTATATTTTACGGTTTAACCAACTCAGATAAACTATTATTTTTGGTCATAGCTTTTAATATCAGCAAATCGCTATAATATATAATTTTTGGTACCTACCTAGAGGTCCTAAAAGAAACAAACGAAAAACCAAGAAAGAAAAAAACTTTTCAAAAGCTTCTAATTCTGTAACATTCTTTACTTAACTTTAAAATTGTTTAAATCAGTATTTCCTAACGTTATTTTATAATATTAATAGGTAATAAATAATATAAAAAGTATTTTTAAAAATCTATATGATTAGTGTTACCAAATTTTATTACTTTTTCTTTAAAACTACACAGAATACAAATAATTATTAAAAACAAAAAGTCCCATTTTTATTTGGTTAGTTTAAAGAAATTATAAAACTTGCATTAAACTTAGTGGTGTATATTTTTTCTAATAAATATTTGGTTAGGTGACGCTAGTGACGCCACAGGACTTTTTAGGCTAAAACTAAAAGGGCACCTTAATACCACCAGCAAATTGCATTAAAATTGGATCAAAAATATTTCCGATAATTATAAAAACATATATTTTTGTTTTACTTTTACAACCTGTATCTTTTGGAAATTATATCTACATTTCCAGACCTATGATTATACATTTTTTTAATACAACGAAAATTAGTAAATAAATAGGCCCATATTTTTTTTACCGCAATTAGAAGTATTCTGTATAGAGGGTGTTTCTGAACAAATGCGAAAAAATTTAGGAGGTGATTTAACACCAAAAAATAAAAAAAAATCCCTATATGAACATATTACCCAATCGCCTTAGTTATGGAACTGCGGGTGTTAAAAATTAAAAAAAATATATATATATTTTTTTTTATAATTACTTTTAAACCCATTCAGATATTTTTAAAAACTTTGGGAGCATGACCGTTTGCACCAGAAGATATTTTTTGGCATACAAAAAAACATTTTTTTTTCTGAAACTCAGTTAATATTTAGAATAGACTAAAAGTGTAAATAGGAAACTTTTAGATAATTATCTTATTTTTAAAAAGGTGTAATCCGTTATTTAATGTAGTGATCCGTTTTTGAGATACGACATAAACCTATATTTTTTAAATGGATACCATAGCTGGCTGACATTTTTTAAGAGGCCTTTTTCTAAGCTTTTTAACGATATATAGCAAGATATACTTGAAATGAGAAAAATATGATAGTTTTAAACATAATGATTCTTAAATATGTGTGTTTTTCTAGTAGGTATAGGCAATAATATTGAAATATTCAATAATCTTTCAATGGTAATGTTTTCTGTGCCCATTTTTTACTTAGTTTAATTTTAAGTACAATTTAAAATATTCTTGCAGTAAATTTAGTAGTTTAATTAATTCCTGCCTGTTAGGTGTTAGTTTTTGTTATTTATTTTAATTAATTTACTTTGTTTTTTTAAGTTTACCCTGTTTAAAATACTAATATTGTCTTGTTAAACGTTTAAAAAACTTAAGGTTAGTGTCTACAAATACTAAAAACCTATAAAAATGATTTTATTTAATTAGTAGATTTATAACATTTAAAGAACTGGATGAGTTAAAAAAGGAACTGTCAATAAAACTTCAATTGTTTAAGGCTAAATGACATAAAAAACCAAAATTAAAATAATCATGCCAAAAACTAAGTTTTCTTTTTTAATTTAAAGTATAGCTTGTCACACATATATATACAAAAAGGCCTTTTAAAAAATGTGATAGTCAACTATGGTTTCCATAAAAAAAAAATGTAAGTTTATGTCGTGGCTCACAAACGGACTACTACAATAAATATCGGATTACAGTTTTCTATTTAGAAGATAATTATGTACAAGTTTTATATTTACATTTTTCTTTCTATTCCGAATATAAAGTGAGTTACAGAAGAAAATATATTGTTTTTGTTAATGTTTTTTTTTATAATATTTAGTAAGCCATTTATTTTATCGTTTTGGGCAAAACAAAAGTGATTTAAACAAAGCTCTAAAAACTATTTTTTTTTTCAGTTAACCATCGCTGTAGCTGCAGCGGTTTCTGAGGTCTCTGTAATAAACATTGAAAGAAACTCACCCTGAATATACATATGATTAACCAAAAATTACTTTAATTTTAAATTAAACAACTTAGTTAAAAAGACGTATTGTGTTTTTTTATACCTACTGTTTAATCATTAAAGTAAAATAGTTAAATGAAGCAGTAAATATTAACCTTAAATCTCAATATGCCTTTTGTGGGAACGGCTCTAAAAATAGGCTGAAGTACAGGGTGTCCTGATTTTGTTGCAATTGCAGGGTATCTTGGTTATTATTTGAGATAGAGACTTTAGGTTTTTGCGAACTGTTGCTACTTTTTAATGAAACAAAAAATAACACTAAATTATTTTTAATGGCCCTCTTCGTTTCTGACTTACAGGGCAAAATTCATTTTTTTTTCATTTTTGGACCTCCTCGTATTTTAGTTGTCTTTTAACTTACAATAAAAGTGAAAACTAATGTTAGTAGATATTCTTCATAAAGGCCAGTGGTGAAGTTAGATTTTATTTTAAATTTTATATTTTTCGAGATATGAACCAAACATGATTTTTTTAATAGAACACCCTGTTTATTTTTTATTCATTAAATTATAGCGGATAAGAGCTTATTAAAAATGCATATTACCTAATAGTTCTTTTATATTTATAGACTCTAAATTGATGTTCTTAATTTAAAAATTGAATTTTGACTTTATAACAATAAAATAAAGTGAGCTCGCAGTTCATAATTTGTAAAAATTTTACCGCAATATAAAAGTTCTAACTACTTACCACACCCAGCACTCCTATTCACCCCTTAGTTTCTTATGTTTGCTTACTTATTTATTAATTAAAAACTGACTATTTTGGATCAGCGCCAATGTGTTTATACTTAACTGTTAATTTACAACGAAACAAATTTTAAACAAAACAATTGAAAACCATGTTTGAAACTGATACCTTTAAAATTTTCAGTATAAATTTTGGTTACAGTATTATACACGGTTTGCTACTATTTTGTTTTAAATTGAATATATTATTTTCAAATTTATAAATACATAGTGATTTTGGTCACTCTTTTGAGTATAAACACATTGACGCTGAGCCAAAATGTTCAGTTTTTAATTAATTATTAGATAAACATACTTTAGGAACTAAGGAGTGAATAGGGGTTCTGAGTGGGGTAAAATACCTAAAAATTTTATACTGCTGTAAAATTTAAACAAACTATAAACTGGGGGCTCACTTTATTTTTTTGTTATGAAGTCTATATCATGGCCCACTATGCGAAATTTAGTTTTAAAATTAAAAACATCAATTTAGGGTCCATAAATATAAAAAACTATAAAGTATTATACATTTTTTAAAAGCTGTCTTTTGCTATAATTAAATAAATAAAGAATATACAGGGTATTCCATTAAAAAAATAATATGTTTGATTTATATCTCGAAATATATAATTAAAAAAATACTACACCACTGAATTCTACGTAAAAATATCTACTAATATTAGTTTTAACTTTTGTTGTAAATTACAAGAGAACTAGAATTTTGCCCTGTATGTCAGAAAAGAAGAGGGTTTTAAAAAGATTTTAGTGTCATCTTTTGTTTCATCAAAAATTAGCAACAGTTTGCGAAAACCGCAAGTGTCTATCTCAAATAATAACCAAGATACCCTAAAATTGCAACGAAATCAGGACTCCCTGTACCTAAAAAGCTGTATGCCCACGTTAAATATATAGATTTTTCTTTTCTAACAGGAACGAAAAGAAAAATCTATATATTTAAAACGCGAAGCCAAAATTTTTAGCAAGTTCGTGAAAAGTTCTACTGCACCAATTTACATCAACTTTTTTATTGTTTTATTGCCTATGATTTCTATAAAAACAAAATGTATAATAATCACATCTGAAGCGAGTCGTTAAACAGTGATACATCAATAAGCAACATGTGTTGGTTAAAACCAACCAACCGATTTAGAAAAATAAAATAGTTACGTCTTGCCAACTTTGGTTCGTTTTTACATATATATAGTATATATTATTCATATTCTAAATGATGCATGGTGATTGTTAACCTATACGCATAAACTTGGAAAATTATTGCTAACGACAAATAAGAACCAACTAATAAAAAGAAAGGTTATAAAATATTTCTAGTAAGTTGGATAATCAATTATTTTAAATTAAAGAAAACTAACGAAAATTAAAGGGACACACAACATATGGTAAAATATTTTTTATTTAAAAAACAACTAGGCATAGTTTTATCACAGATTTATAAAATTATATGGCTGAATTTTTTGTTCTTTACAAAAATAACCAATAAACAATCAATTATTTTTTTCAATAATTTCTTAAGAATCAACTTGTATATTTAAACGCTAAGTCAAATTTTTCAGTTTTCGAGAATTTTGTACAGCAATTTACATGTCCATTTTTATTAACCAATTTTTTTATTGCTAAATTCATGAAAGAGTTCGGATGTAACAATTTGATATTTTGCTTTAAATGATCTACGTGTTGCTATGATCTGTCAATATTATATTTTTTAAAGGTTTTTTGAGCCGATTTTTAACTACTACAAGAGTCGTTGAAATTCTACTTAAACAATCTAGTACGTTTTCAATGTGAAGATATTATTTTACCTTTATAAAAATTATAGCTTAGAGGAAATTTTGTTAAAAAACGGTTTATTGTTTTGGCTTAACAGAGGGAATCCCAAAAAAACGACAAATATTTCTGATACATTTTTTCACACAATTTTTAATTTAGTGCTATCGTGGCACATCATTTTAATTTACACCATTTAAAACACTGTTTTGTTTTTTAATTAATTTTACACCTTTCTTCTATTAAATTGCAAAGTTTTAACCCCCAAACGCTGCAATCATATATACACATAGTACCGCCAAAGGTTACTGCAATGAAAATAACTAAAAGTAAAGCTTTGCTATTTATTGGAAAAATTTTGTTAAACTAAGAGAAAGGCCAAGTTTTAAAATGATGCTATTTAAACATTGTGTGCCTTTTAAGCTTTAAATCAGGAATTATTTGCAAAGTAGGCTAAATTGTTAAAATGGGATTGGTTTGAACTTTAGCTTTAGTGATGGATATCTTGGAAACAAAACGTAAAAAAAAATCTTTTAGGTTCGTGGTCAGCGCATTAAAAACCCCGTATATAAAATTTCGTCAAGTTGGCGCAACTTTCTAGACAATTACCAAATGAATTATCATGAATAAATTTAATAATTTTAACTTTCTACAATTATAAACTTAACACATATTTTTTAAATCTGTAACAGTATAATTTTTAGTTCTCCGACAAAACTTTCGGTTTTGGCCAATTTTGACCAAAAAACAATTTTCGGCGGCAGTTTGTTAACATAGCAACGTTTTGCCGTAGAAAATTAGGCTTTGCTTGGCTTTGCTAATTTCTTCACTTTAAAATTTTAAGCATAATTTAGTTAATTTGTCTTTATTTTTTATTATTTTTTTATGGACTATAAAAAAATGTTTTTTGTGGAACTTAGTTTTTAATTCACTGCTTGGGTTTTTTTTCAAATTCAAGCAAACTAGCAAAAATCATGCTTTGTTTAGTTAAATATTTGATAACTGCTGTTTTTTTTTCTCGGAAACCAGTCAAATAAAGTATGCTAGACTAAATGATGTATGGGGTGTCCTTAATTTAAATTGCGGCAAAGTGGCGTAATAAAGGGGTTTATAATAATATTAAAAGAAGAATTTCAAACTTCAATTGTCTTCATTACATTTAATTACACAACATTTCTAGTTTAGTAGAGGAACTGCAGCATATTTGGAATACCAGTTTATTTTTTAGAATAAAATTAAATATAAGAAAAATGGCTTGATAAAAATACATTTCCCATTTGAAAAACTATTAAACTTTAATATTTTTTACTATCAAATAGAACAAAATCCAGGAACTTTATAAAAAAACCAAAAGAACCACAAACTAGCAATTATATCAATTGACATAAAGTGCAGGTAATTTGGAATATAGTATTCCGTGTATTCCAAATTATATTTACACTATTTATAAACATTCTGCTAACACTTTATCTTAGCAACTAATATGTTTAAGCAGCAGCCATTTCCTTCTTTTTCGAGCCATTTCCCTTTTTGTATTCTTGAGCACAATCTCAAATTCATCAGTACTAAAAAAATCATACAACCTTTAGTATTCCAAATTAACAACATACCATCCTAACCTAAAATGGAATTTTAAATTTTTAATTTTAGAAATATTTACTAAATCAAAGTTAAATCATAAACTAAAAATGCCACATAACAGATTGAATAATTACACTAAGTATTTTACGTATTGCAGTAAATATTATCATGGGTTGCATACTTACCACAAAAGTTTTCTAACCTGTATTTTCGTTTCGTCGGGTCTAGTAGCCGGAATCTCAAAATGGCGTCCTGTTTTGGTAATTTTCTAGAAAATGGGAGCAACTCCGATTTTGACGAAATTTGGTATACGGGGTTTTTGGGGCGCTGATCACGAATCTGAAGGAATTATTTGGCGGAAACGTTTCGTTCTCGAGATATCCATCATCAAAGTTCAAATTTGAACTAAGCTTATTTTCACTATATTCCCCTTCTTTTGCACACAATTCTTGATTTAAAGCTAAACTGTCACACAATATTTGATTTTCACCTTTTAAAACCCCGTTTTTCTACGTTTTTACATTATTTTTGCATTAAACTGCATAGCTATACTTTGAATCATTTTAATCCCAGTTTGCCATGAAGCCCTATGTGTATGTATGGTTGCCGGATTATCAAAGAAAAGCCACGCAATTTAATTCAAAAATAATGTAAAAACGTAGAAAAACGGGGTTTTAAAAGGTGAAAATCAAATATTGTGTGACACTTTGGCTTTAAATCAAGAATTGTGTGCAAAAAGAAGGGGGAATATAGTGAAAATAAGGTTAGTTCAAATATCAACTTTGATGATGGATATCTCGAGAACGAAACGTTTCCGCCAAATAATTCTTTCAGATTCGTGATCAGCGCCCCAAAAACCCTCGTATACCAAATTTCGTCAAAATCGGAGTTGCTCCATTTTCTAGAAAATTACCCCTGTTTTAAATGCTTGGTGGCTTGGTGTGTCTTACGACGGAATGTTTATGAGAAAAAACATGTATGGCCTTAATAGTTATTTAGATATCGAAGTATTTTAAATTACCTGCAGTATCCCAAATATGCTGCGGTTCCTCTACCATCTCTGTCCGTTTCCAAGTGTACTAATATTTTTTAAATTATAATATTTAACCCTATATACCCCACAACAAAAAATTTTTGGAATGCAAAACAAAACTTTGACAAAAATATAAAAATATAGGGCGATCCATTTAGAGAAATTTAAACCGTTACGCTTTAGTGACCAACGTAGGTGACCAATTACTATTTACATCAAAATAGTTTTTAAGTTTATAAAGTTTAAAATTTTGACAAGCTGTCATATCAACGGAATAATAGCAGATACTTCAAACTTGTAATATCTGCCAATATTTCCATTCATATGACAGCTTGCTAAAATTTTAAACTTTATTTGTAAAAATATTTTGATGTATACAATGTTGGTTTAAACTTTGATTTTTTATTCTTTTTAATGTATAATAATATTAAATTGCCTGTAAAAGCAAACTACTTTAAACTTAGAGAATATGATAAGGGTAAAACAATCTTTAAAATTAGATATTTAAAACATCTATCGGTGAGGGTGTGATTCCTCCCTAATGTTTAGGGTTGAGTCACATTCTCGATTAATGCCTTATTTTAAAGATTGTTAAACCTTTATTTGCATTACACAGTGCGATCTACCAACTACACACGTCGGCTATTAAAAAATGATACAAGATGATTTTTGCAGCAACTGGTAATAATGTTGTGCAGTGGTATTTTTTTTGCCTGAACACGATCGACTGGACTAATAGTCGTGATCACCGATTGGCCAGTCATGCATATGCCATAGACAATATTAAACAAAAATAAAAACTAAAAATAATACAACTATCACCTTAAAGTAGATAAGTTGTGAATATCATCATAAGGTAATCATTTTTTTATTACCGTCAAAAATAAAATTTTAAAATTACCGAAAAAGCCAGTGATTTTTTTAATAATATTGGTTGTAGTGCCCATTAAGACGCAACTGTATTTAATAATTTTAATATATTTAGGAATGAATAGACGTCTTATTACTTTAAACAACTGTAATAAATTTAAACAAAATTTTTAATAATTTTCGTATTTTTTTAAATGAAAAAGTCATTATAAACTTTTAAAAATTTGTATGTAGTTTACTTAAATAGTATACAATATATTTTTTTAATTTTAAATATTAAATGGCGGCTGTACCCTAATTTTTTTTTTAGGAAGGTCAAAGAGAAACTTATTAATCAGCGGGCACTCTAGCATCGGTTCTGGTAATTTGAAAATGAAAAACTATTTTTTTTTTTTAATGTTTACTAATGTTATAATATGTCGGTGAACCTAAAAAAGTAAAAAACAAATAAATCCAAAGAATAAAATGCTGTAAAAAAATTAAATGACTTTTTGGCTCAATTTTTCTATGGTTTTTGCTTCAACAAAAATATTTTTTTTACAAAAATTTTAGGATTTTAGAGGTTTACGTAGAAAGGACTGTTGTTAAAATTATGTGTGCAAAATTTCAGGAAGATCGGTAAATTGTGCCCGTCAATTTCAAAATAAAGTTTTGAGAAAAACGCATTTAAAGTTTGAATGGGTACATAGAAATTCATTGATTATAGTGACAACCGACTCTGTTATATAGAAAATACCGAAAATTATGTTCCTAAATTTAAGTAAGAGACGTGTTCTTAAAGGACTATGCTAACATGTTATTTTTTTTACATTTTACAGGTATCTCCCCCAGGGAAAATTAAGGTATTTGGAAAGTTCTACTTTTCTATCGACAATGTAAGTGTTAAATTTTAGAATTGAAAAAAAGTGTACATTGTTTTATAAAATATATTTTTAATTATTGTCGAGTTATCGAATATTTTATAAACGTATAATGGAGTAACTTTATTTTATTTTAATTATTTATTTAAAGTTTTATGACAATATAAAAAAATAAACACCTCAGTTAAAAAAAAACAAAAAATATTAGCAACTAGTTAAATCAAATTTTAGGATTTTTTTAACTTTGTTAAAATAGAATATGAATATATAAATAATTACATTTACTACCACTGTGTCACATTCTTGCTCATTAACAGAACAAACTTTCCAATATTTTGCAATTAAATAAAATACATTTGGTCAAACTTTTGGCCAAAAAGGAAGGGGTACTAGTATTGTTGCTTTGGGTTAAAGGTTAAACAGGTAAGTGGTATTTTTGTTTTGAAAAATGCGTTACGGAATATAGCAAGAAAAAACATATAAGCCGGACTCAACGACAAAATATTTTTTAATTTAATAGTATGAACATTTACGTTTATTATATAATAAGTAATTAATTTAAAAGTAATATTTTAGAACTGCAATACATATTTTAAATTAAAGGGTTTCACATGATTTTTTAAGCGAGAGCATTTTTTAACATTATACAGCGCAAATAGGCACATTTTATTTGTATTAAAAACACCCCTGTCGCACATTTTGAATACTATGTCACAATGATTTTGTACAGAGCAAATACAATAGAAACAGGATTTTAGTTTTTATTGCAATGACTTAGAGGTCCAAAAACAGCGTGTAAAAATAAAATTTAGAAAACTGCAATTTTGAATAAATACGTTTTTAGGCATGTTGTTGTCGGTAGAAAATTTGAACGCCCCATTTATAAAACATACTTTTTAAAACTTTAACGCCCTGTATGTCAGAAGGAAAGAAAATAAGTTATTGTAAACTTTTCTTTAGAAAATAATATACGGAATAACCCTTTAAAGTCTCGTGCCGTGGCTAAGAAACACCTTGTATGGTATACAGTCTCGGAGATATTATTCGCCTAACTTAGGTTCTGGAGATTCCATAAGGATGCGTATCAATATTATTAAATTTGTGTATTCTGCGATTAAATAGGTTTACACAATAATACCCCTGTTCTTAGATTAGGGGATTATCGGCAGCCAATTTAATTAATACCTATATATACAGTGTTCCAATAACATATGCATATTAGTGGTAGCTTAGCCAGTATTTAAAGTGGGGCGGGGCAAAGTTCTTTTGGGGCTCCTGTATTTTTAAATGCAAAGTTTTGTTTTAAATTATCGCTAAAAATTACAAGACTTGGGATAAAAAAATGCAAAGACATATTATAGAAGGTGTCCCAAATGTTTCGAAACGGGTAAGTATTTTGGAAACTAAAGATCATGGAAAAAGTTTTAAATTAAAACGTTTTTTAAAACCAAATAAATGATTTTGTGATCTTAAACTTGACCAAAAGTGATATTAATAGCTATTTCAAGGTTAAAATAACTTTAAAGAATTTATGGTTTCGTCCGTTACTTTGTGACCGTACATTTTAAATTAATAAAATAAAACAAAATATATACTTTGTTCATAGTCACTTATTAAAGTAACTATGAACAAAGTATATATTTTGTCTTATTTTATTAATTTAAAATGTACGGTCACAAAGTAACGGACGAAACCATAAATTCTTATTAAAGTGACTATGAACAAAGTATATATTTTGTTTTATTTTATTAATTTAAAATAACTTGTTTAAATAAGAACCTGTATCTTTTATAATAGAAATCAATAACTGAGAAAATTCTTGATATAACTTTATTAATGAGTTAGGGGTCAGAAGTTATTGGGGTTACATTTGAAATATAATTACCTGGTACAAAGTATGTTTACCATAAAAAATTAACAATAAAGAAAAATAAATTTTAAAATTGATGGAAAATCAAACAGGACATCTTATGTTGAACTGGGGTGAACCTTAAAAGCTCCTTTGCAAGTCCCTTTGCTAATTATTATTTAAGTTAGGATACATATTTAACCTTCAAATGAATTATTGGCAAATTTATATACTACTATTGCCTATACAGTGTGTGCAAAATGGTAAGGAATGTATTGGGATATTGAAAACTATAAAAGATAAAAGTATATAAAATCGGAAAAGTTAAGGGTTATTCAATTGTTCATCTAATGCCTTTTTAATGACTGGTGTATCTTGTTTGGTTTTTGAGTAATTAAAAAAACTGAAAATGTGCATTTTTAAAAAGTGTTTTTTTTTATTTTAAATAATTTTTGAAATCTCTAAAACTATTTTTAAAAGCACGTTTCGGTTTTCACATACCATCATCTACTTTCGTTTTTCCTATGGCGGCCATTTTGCACGTTTTTAAAGAAGTTAATATATAATTTTTTAATTTAAGTTTTGTTCTAGGGCCCTTAGTTTTAAAGATATTTAACCGTTCCCGTACTTTTAGGATAGTCTGTATAAGTTTTGTTAGCCCTTAACCACTAACGCAGTATTTTTAACACGCTTTTATTAACTTGGGTTGTAACTATCTGGCTATGTTTGTAACGGAATCTTTGAGCCTAATTTTAACCAACTTCCAGCTATTCGATTTCTTTGAAACTTTGCACACGTATTAAGGACCCATGACAATGCAATAATCTGCAAACAGTATCTCGTTATCCTGCTTTGGATCGCCAGGAAAAATAAATTCCATTATATTATAAAAACCAAACATGGGTTGCCATCTGTTGGAAAAATTCCAAACTTTGCTACTCAATGGCGAAAAAATTTTTTAGTGGGTTGCCATATGTTGGCAACATTCCAAACTTTGCTACTCTTGTTCACTAAAAAATTTTTTCGCCATTTTGTCAAGAGTAGCAAAGTTAATTGATATAACGAACTAAAAATGAAAAATAATTGATAGTTTAAAAAACTAAAAAACACGCTTTTATATGCAACCGAACTAAAAATTAGAAAAAAATTTCATTAAAAAAATATTGTCATTTCATAGTAAAAAGCGTGGGGTGCTTAATATATTAAATGTTCTAATTATTATATTTGCCAATATCTATGATGAAAAAGTTATGAAAAAATAGTAAAATGCACCCCCACGCTTTTTACTATGAAATGACAATATTTTTTTAATGAAAAATTATTTTCTAATTTTTAGTTCGGTTGCATATAAAAGCGTGTTTTTTAGTTTTTTAAACTATTAATTATTGTAATACAGCTACTAACGGAGCTTCTCTCAGACGCTCCGCAATATATCATTAGTTTTCCATACCAGTATGTTTTTATTAAATAGTTACCTTAGTTACTAAGAACTATTTTTAATAATACTTTAGAAATTAATCAAAAGTTAGTTTTTGCAAAATAAAAAGAAAATACATTTATGTTTGCCATGAAAATACATCAAAAAATCAAAAATAATTTATACACATGTTAAAACCTAAGAAACCTTATTAATTCTAATGAACAAAACATTAATTAAAACAAATAAGTGCAAATAAATAAATAAGGAAGGTAACACATTTATTACACAATTTTTTACTGTCAAAAATGTAGGCAGTTTGGCTTTGCTTGCTTGAAGGGCAAGTATAGCAAGTCTTTCTTTTAGAAAACCATTAATTATTATTTTTCATCTGTTTCACGTCCCACGAAGGCATATGCTTAAATATTAGAGTCCCGTGGGTGTCGGGTTATTAGATGTTTAACCCTTTGCGAACGGATTTATTTTTTCATGCTTTATTGGATTTTTTTACGGTTTTAGGCATAGAGGTGAAAGCAAAGAACAGTAAATCTGTTTTTTTTTGTTATTTATTAAACATGTTACAAAAAAATGGTGGTGTTATTATGGATTATGGAAACTAAAGTTAAACTAATTTTGGTGAAAAACATAAAAACAATTTGATTTTTCCGTTAAACAAAGACCCACATTGCAGGTGGAACAATGCCATCTAGTGCGATGTGGTTGAGCACGCGTACTGCAATGAGCACAACGCACTTTAGTACCATGTACTGGCATATGAGCTACCTTATGGAACCGCTTTTCTGGTGGAACCATTACTTTAAACCGGTTTAGAGTCATTTCAGTACTCTTTCTTCCTTTTTGTGGCACTTTCGGATCTGCACCAATCAAACCAGTAGCAACCGCAAACTTAAATTCCTTTAAAGTTAAATTTTTAACTTCTGATGTCCGACTTTTAAAAATTATGAAACTATTAACAACCGCCAAATCAAGATAGTGCCAAAAAGCCTGTGCCACCATTTTTTTGACTTTCTGTCTAATCTATAAGTCGCAACATATTGATCAGATTTATCGACGAAGTTCATATTCATATTGTAATTTTTTACCAACTGCAGGCAGGGAATGTTGATGGATGTTCCATCCTTTTGCTTTCTGGATACAGTATCTAACTTTTCTGGATTGTCAAAGTTACTTAAAAAGCGTACTACTTTTGTATCTTTCCACTGTAAATACAGTAAACCTTCAGGACTCATTCGCCAATCCGACTCTCCTCGTTTCATCAAGTTTTCGGACTTAAGATCTTTGGGTATATCCTTGCGCCCTTTTCTGGCCGTTCCACAAGCATATATCTTATCTGCTAATAAATCTTTTTGAAGTTGAACACCATTAAAAAAATTATCAAAATATACTCTATGGCATTTTCCGACTAATAAACGGGTGAGGTCTTTTACTACACGAGATCCTAGATTGGACTAAGGTTTATCGTTTATTTTTCCTGTATATATTTGGAATTGCATACCCTGTCTCGTCCGCTCGAATCCAAATTTTATAGCCCCGTTTAATAGGTTTCTGGGGCATAAATTGACGAAAGCCAATCCTCCCTTTGAACTTTACCATCGATTCATCAATTGCTTGATTTTTTCCAGGTTTATACGAGTTTAGAAAAGTATCAGACAGAGCATCTAGGAGAGGTCTTAATTTGTATAGCTTGTCATACCCAACTTCTCCTTTCTAAGGTTGAAGAGAATTGTCATTCAAATTCAGGTTTGCTAATAACCAGCTAGACCGATAACGAGACATTGATGTTGATATGTATGGATCTCTCATCTCAAATTTTGAGGACCAATAATCTTTATAGCTGGGTTTCCTAGTCAGCCCCATCATAAGATTGATTTCTAGGAAACATCTTATTTCTTCACTAGTTGTCGCAGTATAGCGGTGTCCATATTGCTGAGTCGCATAAAGGTTAGTCTCAAAAACAATTTTGTCTATTAGATTATCGGAAAAAAGACATGAAAATACATCTAGTGGCATTTTAGTATACTCTGGTACATTTGAACCATAAATTTCAGTAAAATCCTCAGGTTCAATAACTTGAGATATTTTTAGCCATTTTGTTTTTTCGCGAAGTACTGGAAGGAGATTAGCTAATGGTATGTCATCGTTACCTTCGGAATCGGAATCTAATTGAGTAAATTTTATTAAGGACTGTGAGCTAATAAACTCAATATAAATCATAGAGTAGTACAACAAACATGTGATGTGAACAAATGACTAAATTTTTGTTTATGTGCAAATAACCCTATGTGGTTGAAGCACTATCTAAAAAAAAACTAATTTTATTTAACTTTGTTAATAATCCATTACATGAAAATAATTACATAACTACCAACGTGGCGTCTCTCAAACGCATTCGGATCTTTTGCACTAAATAAAAAGCAAATACAAAGTGCTATGACAAATTCCCTTTGTATACAGACTAAGCAACAGCAAGCTTAAAAGTAAATGGACAATTAACCTTAAAAGAATAGTATTAATTAAATATTAGCCGTCGCCTTCCAGACATCATGTTAGTAATTAAGGGTTAGGAAAGTTTCTAATTTAAATACTTTTATTTGCCAGAAATATTATTAGAATTATATCAAAATTATTCGTAATATTTTTATTACATACAAAAGCAAAATAAAAATTTGACCCACAACAATAGTAAAAGCACTACCCTAATTAAAGCATTTTATTTTTGGCATTTCTTTAATATTTTGGCTATTAATATACTATTGATAATTCAAAAAAAAAAAAAAACTGGTAATTTATAAAACCTGTAGCATTTTTTGCATCGGGTTGTATTTTAAGCCATTCTTCTCGAAGATGTCCTTTTTCTTGTGGTTGAAAGTCACCAAGTCAAAAATTCATTAGTCTAACTACCTTAAAGTTAAAATATTAATAACAAATTAAAGAAAAAATTTTTTAAAACAAATAGATATACAGAAACATAATTATTTCAATACAAAAATAATTTGCAAAATATAACACACTTTAATTTTCTCTTACTAGTAACATAATACGAACCTTTGAGGTCACCATATACATCACAATAAAAGTACCCTAAATGCCATGGGCGTATACAGGGTGTAATTTATATAATGGCTGAAAATAAAGGGTATAATTCCTTGGCTTATTTAAAAAAAAGTTTATATAAACATATGTCCTAAACCTTTTAGGCTACAGGGTGTTAAAGTTTTAAGAAAAAATATTTTTTGATTATAACTTTCAAACTCAAAAATCAAAATTAAAAGCCCATTCTTTACTTATGAGCGGCCAAGTTCTGCAGAGCAAAGACACCTTCAATATTGTGGGCGTCATATGTAAGAATAAACTTAACTGGCACAAACACATTGTATCTATAGCCACGGCAGCCTTCAAAAAGCATTTTTTTAAACCAAAAGTATTTTTTCCCTTCTAATTTATACACTTTGTATGTGTCCCAAATCCGACCTCCCTTGGAATATTGTTCTCATATCTGGAACATTGCGTCCCCCACAACTCTTAGCATGCTTAAGTTCATTTAAAAATGAGCTGATCGCCTTATTAATGATCCTTTACTTACAGAAAAGCTTCTATCTCTTGCTCATTGTCGGGCTGTGGAGGATTTATCGCTTTTTATAGGTACTTCCATGGCTTCTTCTCTGAATAATTGTCCAGTGTAATTCTTTCACTCACAGTTTCCAACAGAGAAACTTGTGGTGCCGCGCGTATGCATCTCTATACAGTCCAACTGGACAGGCCCCGGAATTTCCTCTTTGTTCGTTTTTTATCCTTAGAGTTTTCTAGAAAGTAGAACCTGCTGCCCGCTGAGTTCTCCCTTCCCCCAAATCTTCAAGTTTTCAAGTCCCGTATCAACAAACTTCCTCTTATGCCGCTTAAGGGACCCATGGTACATTAGTATTTAGGCTTTGTGGATTGTCCAAAGATTTAAAAAAAACTGTTTACGATATTTTCATAAAATTTAAGAAGCACCTACTATCTGCACCAATAGGTCTTTTTAAAGTAAAAGATTTTTAATTACTCTTACCAGTGGCGTTCGAACGAGATGAATACAAAAAATTTTCAAAAAATATGTGGTACACCATTGCTTTTTCTTTTTAATAAAAATAATGTTTAAAATTTCCAATTATTTTAAAACAATTTTGACCCGTTTAGTTTTTTTGTTTGATGCATTGTTTTTTCGTAAAAAATAAAAACCGTCTTTAATGCATTTTTGGTATAGCAAAATTATTCCGGTGACCTATTTTTAGTTTTTTTTTGCGCAGTGGGCGAAAAAACATTAAAAGATCAAATTTGTTGTAAAGTAAATGAGGGTTTAAAAAAATGTTTTTGAAAAATGCGTGTTTTTTTAATATTCTGTATTTATTCCGTTCGGACGCCACTGGTAGAAACATTTAAAATTCTTTTATATTAAAAAAATTATTGGTGTTTGTTTATATAATTTATTTTTCTAAAATAGGCTTAAGAATTATAATATCCTGTATTTTTAGTCATCAATTAAATTACTTCATGTATAAGCATTGAGGTTTTGGGTATTGTGTTTGATAGTAAGCTTTAGTGGCATAGTCAAATTAATACTATATGTACAAAACTACGCCGGAACTGTTACGCCCTGCGTTTCATGTCTTGTCATTGCAGCAGGGATATTCTTTTGAGTTTGTATTATGCCAATATTCACTCCTCCATTCGGTATGGCATATTAAATTGGGGGCAAGTTCGGGGGTGCATCGTGTTTTTCTGAAGTACGCTGTAAGGATGCTTGCAGGATTGACTGGGCGGGAGTCTTGTCGGGACGCCTTTCGAAACCTTGGCATATTGACTGTTGCGGGGATTTACATTTTGGAAATTTGTTCATATGTTTATGTAAAGCTATCGGCATTTCAAGCCTCTCGCCCAAATCATGGCTATCATGCGCGAGCACGTACTTTATTACTACCTAAACAGCATCAAACAGCGTTCTATCAGAGAAACATCATGTACAACGGATGTAGATTTTTTAACGCAATGGCGGCTGATGTTAAGAATTCTTCCAATATAAAAATATTTAAGCGACGATTAAAGCGCTTTTAAATTGAAAAAATTGTTATTCGCTAGAAGAATTTTTTGTAGGATAAAATTTAATTATTGTTTTTGCCACCAATAGTCAGAAATGAAAGGTTTACCAATATATTATTATGTGATGTGTATTAATTTGTACCAGGGTGTATGATGGATGTGTGCATATACCTTTATT
>JACEGR010009111.1:0-29651 GCA_014170235.1 Listronotus bonariensis
GCATGAAATAGGAAACCCCTCAAAAGCTATTTGCCAAAGGATTGTTCATTGGAACTCGATTATTGTCAGTGCCATAGGGCTGTAATCCAAATGAGTTTGTTTGCGATACCTGCTGTTCTAATAAATACGAACGACCTTATAATGTCATAGTTCCTGGGCTGGTAACTTTATGATAATACCACTTTTAAAAACTTTTTAGGGGTTAGCTATGACGAGTCTACCATGAATATTCATACCGCCATATATGGAAGCGGCGCGGCGCTTAATCCCAGCCTGTTAATGTCAAATGTTTCGGGTGTCGAACTGAGCAAACGCGTCACTTTTTGTCAGACAAGTTTACCACAACGATTTACATGCAGTTTTTTAACATTGTGCCAAAAATCGTAAGGTTTGCAGTTACGAAACCCGCCAAATCCGATATTCAAAACATGTGCATGGGTCTTATGGATTCGTGACTGCAACACTTACGATTTTTGTAACAATGTTTAAAAATTGCATATACATTGTGGTAAAATTGTCTGACAAAAAAATAGAAAATAGATCTTAATTAACAAAAACAAATTTTTTTAAATAAAATGAAAAAAATTATAAAATACCTTGTGAATAAAGTGAATCCAGCATGTAGACAATTAGCTAAACGCATAAAAGAACACAAAATTTTATAAATCAAAATCTGTCAACACGCATTTGATAACAATCATAGAATAAACTGGAATGCTGAGTATTTTAGCAAAGGAAACTTGTTCTAAAACACGAAAAATCAAAAAATTGCGTATATATTAATAAATAAAAATAATTGTGTAGCATCAATTTTAGTTAATTTCAATAACACCTCTCTAATGACACAAATGTCAAACTATTTTCAGAGTTTGCATAACAAAAAGCTCTAAAAATTTATTTATTTTTAATTTAAAAATCAGTTAATTTTTGCCTTAATGTGGCAGACTTGCCACCGAAACGTCGTATTTTAAATACAATTGTTTGGGTTTTTGGGTTTGGTTTCTTCATTTTGTTTCAGACAACCGGCTTGTTCATAGGGAAGCTGAACAGGGTCAGCTCGCTATACCCCGGGATCAAGACCGAAGCGGTCCCATTCCTGCTGGACAGACTTATGGCGTGTACCCAACAAAAAAGACCATTGAATGTCTCTAATATGCATTTAATGTAAACCTAACTTGTTTTAATAAAACTTCTTAACCCATTTCTGTGATTCAGGATAAACAATAAATCTTGACCACTTTTCCTTTTGAAATAAACTGTCACAAAGTGACCAAAGTGTCAACTGTCCAATGACTTAATAGCCTAAAGCTGTAACCCTAAGTCACAGTGTTTGTATTAAAGACAAACATGGGCCGTTTTCTCTATTTAACTTGTCCCCAAGGCGGGTCATTTCGTCAAGATAAACAGACGAGACGGGACAAACGCCGAGAGCAATGCCGGGAAGTCGAAATATAGTTTCTTTGTTGAAGGAGTGCTAATGGCGGATGTTTAAGGATATAAGTTTTAAGAAAGGAAGAAAAGTTTTGCGCAAAATAATATCAATGGAAAATAATAATTGTAAATAACTTAAAAAATTGTATATAAACCGTACATGAGGAGCTCCAATTTAAAATGGAGTTTTTGTTAAAAATAATTTAACGAATACTATTTTTAATTCGCGTTTTATTATTCATGTTTATAAAGTTTTTAATTAAAATATATTTTCATAAAACTAAATATAACATATTATCTTAAAAAAAACTTTTTAAAATTTATATACAGGGTGTCCGAAAGGGTAAAGTCAAAAATGATGGAGGTGATAAAGTAAGCCCAAAAAAGTTAGTACTTCATATTAGTGATGTAACGAATATTCGCATTCACATGTTTTGACAAACTAAAACGAAATTATAAATGGATTTGATGGAAAAAGAGTAATAACATAACTGATAAAATTTATCATTTTTCTTTACTTTTACGATTTTGAATGGTAGGTTATTCGAATACTTTTACAGTATTGGACGAATACATTTTTTGAGTATTCGAATACTCGAATACTAGCATACCGAGTATTTAAATACGGAGATTTTCAGGATATTTTATTCGTATTTATTCTTATTCGTATTCAAATACCGATTTTCAGTATTCGACCCAACTCTGGTAAGCATGTCCGACAAAAAAGTTCTCGTTCTCCTATCCGACACGCGAAATATGTCAAAATTGACAGGCTGGGATAAAATGCCGCTTACATATATGGCGGTATAAATATTCGTGGTACACTCCTCAAAAGGAACCCCCTAAAAGGTTTTAAAAGGGTTTTTATTAAATAGTCAATTTTATCATTAGCCCAGGCATTAATCGTAAAATTAAACATCCTGGCTAGTTAGGGTTAGACCCTAAGGGTAGAAATATCTACTAGTTAAATATTTTTGTGCCTTTTATTGTGTGTTTTTCTTTCATTTTTTTATAGTATAGTTTTACATAGAGTGTCCTAAAAAGAGCTAATACTTATGCCCAAGTAGGTACTAAAGTACCGTGGTTGTCAGGTTATTAGATATTTAACAATTGAACTTAATGAAGGTTGCCAATAGTTATCACCCGCGCAAAATAAAAGTTGATTTTCATTGGCAAAAAACGGGTTTGTGCGCTTGGATATCGATGATTTTTCGTCCTCACCAAATGTTTAGGCGCGGACGCTGTACGGGCTATTGGCATTATCGGGCATAAATCATCAACGCGTTGCCTTTGCCCCGTTTGGGGCAGGATTGCGCGGTGAGAGACGGAGAGCCAGTTTCGTATTTTGCCATGGCGTGACATACGCCTGCTCGTAAATGTACCAATTTGTTTACTCGCGAAAAATCCCAAATAATGCTTCTAGCCATTGCGGATCTAAATGTAAGTTATTTATTTGTTTACCTTATTTTTTTCAATCAACGTTGACCAAACACCGAAACATATAATTTTGTAGAACATAGTTGGAATTTGATGTAGAATTTAGCAGTGTAATAAAAAATCGGTGTTTCCGTTTAAAAAAGAAAGATGGTGGTCGTGGCTTCTTTTTGGACCAACTTGTATAGATAAATTAGCAATAAAAAAAAATCTTGTCGTATCTGGGCATTGAATTTGGTTCCAACCCACGCTTTCTAACTGTAAATGGTTAAGTATCTCCAGCCAGTTGTCAAAATTATTTTACAAACTAACCCATGGTATTTATCATCATTATATAAAAAGTACACTACAGGTGAAAGGGCAGCCACCTTTAAAAAAACCTATACCAAATCCCATTAACGAAAACTATGTTCACTCTATTAAAATAGCGTTATTTTCGCTTCTATTACCCATTCCTTACCGTGGAATTTTCTCTTTAGCGCCATTTGCATATCTATTCAATTTTACCGGAATAAAAATTTACCAACATGCAATAGCTAAAAGTATTACAACAACCTTAAAAAACTTTTAAACGTACCCGCATTTATAATATGGTAGAAAACTATTATTACCTAGGACAGTAGGATAACTACAGGGTGTAACTAAATAAGTATAAAACATTTAAGGAGGTGATTCCTTATTGAAAAATATGAAAAAAGTTCCCATAAACATAGGTCCGAAAATGCATAGTTTCTAAGATACAGGGTGTTAAACTTTTTAAATAAAATAGGTTTTTGTAATTATCTTGAATACCCTGTATCCGATTTTCTTGAATTTTTTTGTGTTATTTTTAGTAATAAGGGTCAAAGTTAGGCACAATTAAATTAAAATTATTAAGTCCAGTGGCGTCTCACGGGACATCTTATCGAAAATAATTGTAAAAAATTGTACGCCACTGACTTTTTGTAACTTTTTTATTTTTTTTAGAATAAGCAACTGAAAATACAACTTTTTATCTCTTGAAATTTTTTGTATCTTGCTTCGTTTTTGAGAAAAAATAAAAACCACTTTATTGCATGTTTCTTGGGACGGAATTTTTGAATTTTGACGATTTACTGACCAAAAACAGTTAAAGATAGAGCAAAATTAATTTTACTTTCCTATCTTAACTTTTTAAGGACTATCTAATGACATTAAAAAGTGAAGGTCAACTGAAGATTAAAGAAGGTGAATGTTGAACCTAAATGTTGGACACCCTGTATCTTAGAAACTATGCATTTTCGGACCTATGTTTATAGGAACTTTTTTTCATATTTTTCAATGAGGAATCACCTCCTTAAATGTTTTACACTTATTTAGTTACACCCTGTATAATTGTATTAGGCCCAATTGGACAAATCAGGTTTAAACTCAGTTCTACTGAGGTGAGGTCAGGCCTTTAAACTTTTTGTAAAATCTCAATATTGCTAGCAGTGTCAAGGAATTAAAAGAAATTTCCCGGAAAGTTCAAAGGCCTGACCTCAGTTTACTAAAACTGAGTTTAAACCTGCGTTGTTCAACTGGGCCTCAGTTTTAAAAGTATTTGACCCATATATATACCGGGTGAAAACGAAATTACTATCCAGCAATTTATTTTAATCAGTGCAATCTTATTAATTTCAAATTTAGGGAAGTTATATTGTATCACTAGATGCCAATTTAAGATACCGGGTGTCAATTTGAAAACTTCCACCCTTAATATCTTTCTTGGAGTTAAAAATATGACAAATCGGAAAGACCCGTCAATTTTATTTGTAAGGGGGATACTTAAAATGAATATTTTTAGCCTTCTTGTTTCAACCCCCTAGGAGGGGTAGATGTCACCCTTAGAATATTAAATGGGAATGGGGGTCAAGTGATACATCATTTTAAAGCTCCTGACGAGTACTTTATAACCCTAGAATATGAAGTCAATATCTTCACCTATAACAAAATGGCGGTACTTTAAAAATTACCTAAATACCTGATTTGGATGGCCATATTTCCGAAACTAATAAAGTTAGATGTACCTAATGTGGTGTTTTCTTAAAGCTCTTTTAAAGGTCTTTTTAATGGTGATACTGGTAGTAATATACAGGGTAGAAGAAAAAGTACATATTTTTTATTTAAGAACCCTGTATATTATTTTACCATTAAAAAGACCTTTAAAAGAGCATTAAGAAAACACCACATTAGGTACATCTAACTTTATTAGTTTCGGAAATATGGCCATCCAAATCAGGTATTTAGGTAATTTTAAAGTACCGCCATTTTGTTATAGGTGAAGATATTGACTTCATATTCTAGGGTTATAAAGTACTTCGTCAGGAGCTTTAAAATGATGTATCACTTGACCCCCATTCCCATTTAATATTCTAAGGGTGACATCTACCCCTCCTAGGGGTTGAAACAAGAAGGCTAAAATATTCATTTTAAGTGTCCCCTTACAAATAAAATTGACGAGTCTTTCCGATTTGTCATATTTTTAACTCCAAGAAAGATATTAAGGGTGGAAGTTTTCAAATTGACACCCGGTATAATAGACATCTGTGTATTACTTCAATTCTACAGGTCATTCCTAATATAAAACTTTTAATATATTCATAACCTAACTCTTTTGGTTTTGAAGAAAATGGCGTTTGAAAATGTCCAAACAACAGCACATTATGCAGTTTTATGGGAAAACAAATGAACATAACAAAAATTTAAAATGCTTAAAATAGTTTATTTAAAAGACTCTACCTTTATATGGTAATTTTCTAAAATAAAATTATTTAAATGCATAGTTATAAAGAGAATAATTGTCTCCTAAAAAATAGGTAGGCTATGATTTTTTGTTGCAATATAATAGCTGTGCTGCAAAAATGAAAATTAGTAAGTTTAAATAAACAAAACATGTAGGTATAAATGGTATTTTGGAAAATTTTTATACGGTCGTAGATAAAATATAGTATGTAATACATGCATAAAGTGTCTTTTTTACTCATTGGTTTGCAGCACTCGCCTAAAGGCTCGTGCTGTTAAACTTCCCATTAGAAAACAAAGTATCACTTTATGCACTTGTTACATAAATTACTACTTTTAATTTCTTAATAAAACGAATAAAAAGGATTTAACTAACCAGAACTAACCATGACTCCCCCCAATGTCAATCAATCAAATTACATGTCCCTGTGTTTTCTACTGTAGTCTCTCTTTCAGTTTGGTGAAAATGGCAAAATTTACCCCAAGTTTGTCGATTCTGAATGTGCCCCTATTCACTTTTTTTTTTATCTGAGCAAATACCTATTTATATAAGCATGCATATAGGAACCTATATCTAGAAGCAGCTTTGCCGTACGAACAAAGTACGGAGAGAGAAAGAATAGGTCTAGTAGAGTTCACACGCTGTTGGTTAAACACCGCTACGTCATTCTTTAATACCATCAATATGCCCGACACACACATCTCATCGACTATAGAAACCCTATATCTACAATTTGCGGTAGCTTGTTAGTCTGAGCTACAACTAAGGGATAATATAATAATAAAAAAATACATGGCAAATCGGTGCTTTTGTATGTAAACATTTGGTTGTTGATGATGTAGCTGTGTTAAACTTACAGCGTTCGTACTTTACCTTTCTCTCTCGCGATTCTGACTTTTTTTTATGAGACCACTACGGGAGAGCACATTTTAAGTAAAACAGGAATTTTTTAAATCGGTATGCAAACGCCTGCGTCATCGCGTAACATACACACACACCTTTTCGTTTTTAGGTCGCTTAAAAAAAAGTTCGTAACTTCCATTAAAAATAGTTTATGTAAAATTTTTCATATTGTCATATGCATACTTATGTAGTCGTATAAATAAAATGTATATTTTATAATGACGGACACCCTTCCTTATAATCAAGTTTAAAACATAGGTATGTTTTGTTAAATCCCAGAAAAATTGGCATACAGAATCTGTGGTTTCTCGGTGTTTTATTTACTTGTGGACACCCTGTATTTACCTAAAGGAAATACAGGATATATCATTAAAATTAAATGAAATATAAAAATAATACAATATACATAGAATAAAATAACATTGTAAGCACATTACATCAGGTATTCAATGGGGAAGGTTAAGGTATAAGGAAAACAAGCTATCATCATCGAGCGATGTAATGACTATGAATCACCGCGTAAACGGAATCGCACTTTTATTATTATGTTTATGTGGGAATTAACAATTAACCTGGAAAATGTTACCGTTACACAGCGCAGCAGATTAGATAAAAGTTTATCTTAACCACTCGTTTTATTATCTAAAGTATCTTTCTTTGACGACGAGAAACATTGGCAAAAACACCTAAAATTATATCAGATGATTACTATGATAATATGATAGTACGATAAGATAAAATACCGAGGATACTTAAGTGAATGAATATTGTTTAAAGATTATTTGGAGGATTTTCATTGCTATTATGTCTGGTTTTATTTAAATGGTAGGAGCTTCCATAGGGTGTCAACTTTATCAGCACATTTCAGAGATGATATACTCTGCACCAGAGCTCTTGACTGTTTCGTCATACCTTGTTGTTCTCTCTTCATACCTTCCTAATTAAGAGTGACAAATAAATTACGTCTCTTACGTAAGTCGAAATAAAACGTTAGAAAGCAGTCAAATGTCTATAATTGTCATAACCGGTTTTCGATTTTTGTAGACTTCTCAAATATTTTCATTAATTTCATAATTAAGTGTCTCGTGTTCATATTTTTAACTAACCAACTGAACAGACCTATTCTGCGTGCCTTACTGTCGCTCTGTCTATAATTTCAAACATTGTAAACGCAAATTTTCCGGGGAGCGAATGTAAAGTGCCGTTTTATAATTTAAATATTATACTATTACTGTGAAGTAATAAGACTGTTACTATAAGTCGTTATTATTGTTAGTATGAGTCGTTATTATTAAATATGGTGCAACAATATACAGAGAAGGCAAACAAATTCTTATTTTGAAGTAAAGTATTTTTAAATGCAACAAGAACTAGGTAAAGCTGAGTGCGGTATTTAATGTAAGTTCGTCTAAAGTTGCATAAATATAGTAAAGCAGTTTAATAAATACTCTGACTATGGATGGTGTAGAGGAGGATAACCATCTGAATGTTTTAAAAAGTGTCCGTCGAAAAGAGCAACTTAAGGTGGCGCCACAGTAGCCAGCGGAGATTTTTTAACCAATGAGCATGAATTATTAGAGTGAGATACAAAATGAAAAAAGACAGATAGATACAAAATAAAAAAGGAAAGAAATACCAAAATCCCTCCACTGGATACTGTGGCGCCATCCCAACTTGCTACATTCCGATGGCCACTTTTCAACTTGTCCGCCATAAAAGATGGTTATCCTCCCCTCCACCATCCATAACTCTGACGTCTTAAATTTAAAACGTCGACATTTTTTCGGTCTTTATATACGACCTGCCCCAATCTATTTATGACGTCACGTAATGTGATGAAACATTGAAAACCTCGTGAAAAAGAGTACTTTCTGCAAAAACCCCAATTTTGTTAGCTTTATTTAGTCTAAATATATTCGCGATCAAAATGGGTCACAATATAGTCGGACACCCTATACCACTTTTGTTTTCTCCAATTTTATAAATAAAGCCGTGGTATTACCCTGTATTTGGACATAAGGGAAATACGATACATACAGTTATAGTTTGAGCCAGACATAAGTCATTCGTGAAAGTAAAGCCGCAGAGTAAACAAAAAATGATAACAAACAAACCCAAAACAAAACAGCAAACAAACCTTTTCGAAAGCACATAGCCTTTGGCAGAACCTGATGATCTTTTTGCCTACTTTGCGGAATTGCTCTCAGAACGAATTATCTTCGTCTCAAGCTATACCCGAAAAAGGTCCGTAACATAATATGGAATTTTGTTTTAATAAGGGAAAAAGTTTTTTTTTTCTGAAAATTCGCCTCTGCATGTCCGATAACCTAAAAATCAATTTTGACATATGTCAAGTGAATAGAGATAAACAGGAAAAGTATAAAAATATTAAATTCAATCATGAAAAGTGAAGTAAGATTAAGAAATATCGATAAAACTTAAAGAGTAAAAAGTGTTTAGAATTTGCAGAACACAGAGCTAACGCAAACATTTTCTAGTACTACAGTACAAAAACTCCTAGAATTCCGGTGCTATTAAATTTCTCAAAATAATTGCCCATAGTTGATGTACGATGTATGCGTTAATGTGGTTTGTTTATTTATGGCTTAAATTGAAAAAATCTCTTCGTTTCTCTGTTGATAATCTAGCCTGATTTATTTCATGAGAACATAGTGCTATTTATGCATTGCACCAAAGATAATAAACTTAGACCAAGCAAAGTAATTAGGTGAAGTGGAACCATTTATTTTGTCAATGTTTATTTATTAAAGGATACACTTAAATGAATTTTTCATATCTGATGGTTCAGTGAGAGATTTTTTTACGAATTCTGCTAGTTTATTTTAGATACAGGGCCTCTCTCTGTGTGAACCAAAAGCTACCACAAATTATTTGGGCCAAAATAAAACGATCTAACGCAATTTACCTTGGCCGAAAAGTTGATCGTGTGGGAGATACGGAGTGTTAAGTTTTTACTTTATTTTATTAATTTTCAAATATTTTTTTAATATTAAAAATTGGTTTACATAATTCAGGTTTAGGGGTTTTTATGGGCAAAAAATCAGAGTTTGTTTTCGGTTTTGTCCTAACTTTCTTTTGGCTCGGTATAATATGACAATAGTAAAAAAATCTATTCTTTTATATTTTTTGCACAAAAAAAAATGATCAAATTCGCAAATAAAATACAAATAAAGGATTTGCTTTTTAAATTTAGATATTCTCAGGAAACGGGAAGGGGGACGGACCAATTTCAGACCCGGATTTTTTTTTAAATTTTAAAATGTAAAATCTGCCTTTAAATTTCCTTAACATCATTCTCTTATTTCTGTAACACCCCGTATATCCAATAAGTTTTTTTAATCTGGTATTTTATAAAGCTGATAAATTTTAAACCCTTTCAAAAGTAAATTATAGTAAAAATGCTTAATAGTTGAACAAAGATGTTCAAGTTTCATTGTTGTGCCGTTTTTTCCATACTCTATTACAAAGGCAGAATGTAAATGTTTTTGTAAACAAAATTTTAGATACTTTTGAAATCTTTTGCAAAAAGTGTAAATTACTAACTTACATAAAATTTGTAATCCTTGATAATTTTGCGTAAAAAAGATTACTTATTTACAAAGTGTATTTCTCTGTAGTTACATATTTTTTCTATTTTTAGTATTAGCAGTAAAAGAAAAATGAACATTAACATCCGGGTCCGGTGATATTAAAACTTTCCAATAATGTTTTACTGTGATAAATAAGTAGTAAAACATAAAATCGGTAAATGTAGGTTTAAGGTTTAATTTGTGTAGAAAAATGGTTTTTGAAAGTTGCCTTTTGATTGCCACACTACTACATTAACTTCTTTATTTTAAAGTATATACCTTGGCATTAATTAAAGGAACCCAACTATATTTCAAAAATATTATAATTTAATAATCCAGACCATAATGCATAAAAAACAAGTATTTATAATTAAAATAATAATAATAATAAAGAAACAGATTGAGAATGTACCGAATATTTTCATTTTTTTATCTAAAAAGGAGACATGTGTACCTGATGCAACTGGTACCTTTATAAAAATCTTGCATAAAAAAAGTGAGAAAATTTTCACTGGCTATAGTTTTTAAAACATATAGATAATTTTAAAACATTTCGGTCTTTTCGATATAACTTGATTAAATTTACAAAAAATAGACAAATAGAGGATTAGCTACTGATCTTTAGATTTTTCTTTGAGGAGGGGGCGAAAATTAACTTTTTTGCGAATTTTAAAATACTAAATTTCTTTACCAAAGTGTTTCTCTTGAGACCAATAGCATCTGGTATATACAAGGTGATTCTTAACCTATACGCATGAACTTGGGAAATTATTGTTAAGAACAAGCAATGGCCGAAAATTAAAAAAAAGTTAGTAAAATATGATTAGTCAGGGAGATACCTAATTATGTAAAATTAAACAAAAAAGGTATAGTTCTAAGGACAAATAATGATTAATTATAAAACAACAAAGCACTAACCTATTCTTTGTTTCAGCAATAACACGGTAAATTCACTAAAACTCTAACGGTCAGTTTCACAATATTTGGTTAACACTTTTCATATGTTTGTTACCATAGAAACAACGAAATACCTAAATGTTATTGGTGCTGCCAAAATAGTTAACCCAAAAGTGTGGGTTACCATATATTGTGAAACTGTGCATAATTGTAATTCTAATAGCGTAAAAATAAAATCAGAATTGAAAGAATACTGTTTTGTTACTTATGCTAAACATAAACAGTACAACTTTTTATTTTTTTTTTTATAAAAATCAAAAATTCAGCCAAATAATTTTACCAAGCTGTGTAAAAACTGTACTTATTTATTTTTAAAAGAAAAAATACTTTACTAATTATTATTTGTCTTCATAATTTGTGTTACTTTTTAATTTAAAATAATTATTTATCTCACTAACTAGAAATATTTACCTAACTTTTTTATGTTTGCCCTTAGTATAATATAGTAATAATTTCTCAAAATTACGCGTATAGGTTTAGAATCACCCAGTATTTGGTGGGGGTTCCAGGTCTCATTTTTTAGAGAAAAAAAAATTGAAAATCCCCGGCACACCATTTAAAAAGGTAATGGTAAAGTTTCAATCTTGGTTTAGTTCAATAGTTCTATAAAAATAGTAATTTATGTTACGTAACAAGCATAAAGTAATATTTTTTTTAAAAACAGGAAGTTTGACAGCACGAGCCGTTAGGCAAGTGCGGCAATCCCATGAGTAAAAAAAGACACTTTATGCATGTGTTACATACTATATTTTTCACGGCCGTATAAAAATTTCTCAAAATACCATTTTATACATGTTTTATTTAAGTATATAAACTTATTAATTTTAGTTTTTGCAGCACAGCTATTATATTGCAACAAAAAATCATAGCCTTCTTATTTTTTAAGAGACAATTATCCTCTTCATAACTATGCATTTATTATTTAATTTTAGAAAATTGTATGTACATATTTTTTGTAGAAATAATACTAAAACAGTATAAATCCTTTTTTAATTTCTTAGTTATCCAAATTCATTATTACTATTAATTTTAAATAATTTCTATTAAATTTATTCGCAAACTGTCAAATTTCAAAACTAATGAGACATGAACTAAAATAAATAATGACGAAATCAAAGGTAATTTGACCGTTTGGAACAGTTGATGTCGAGTTTACTGTTACATTGCATAAATTGATATTTAAGTTTATTGTAGTAGGCATGGAAACAAAACACTAATTTAAAGTGTGAAAAAAACTTCGAAGTGGTAAATAAAGTTACTTTTTTTAACACTTTATGTAGTGTATAGAATGGAGTACTTTATCTTCATGTTAAGGATTAAAAAAACTGCATTTTTTTAACAGTCGTGGAAAAAATATATTTATTTAAATCGTTTTTTGAATGATCAGATTTATTATTTTAAGCTTAAAAACAGTGGCCCATCGAAATAGTGATAGGTTTTTAAGGGGTTATGTATGTAATATACATGGGTTTGAATATTTCAAAAATATATATTTTTAGTGTTTTTTAAACACTACAATATGTTTTAAATAATGTCTGAAACATTGAGTAAAAATGCGGGAAAATCAGCCTTGGACATTTCCCGCTGATTGGGTCTTTAATCGCGTTTTCCTTAAAACTCTATTTATACTCTTTAATATGTCAAACACTTCTATCAAAATATTTTATACAATATTTAAAAAAAAAAACAGAATTGTGGTTTCTCAAAAACTCATTGAAAATCCGTTGTAACTCATAAATAAATAAGGGTTTTATTATTTTTAATTTGTTTATTTGTTTTAGCCAATCTGTAACTTCGTAACCGTTAACCTAATCTCAGGAACCAAAGCGGTCTCGTTCTAGTAAAAGTACGCAAGGAGAATTTTTTTTTTATCCCTAGATGTTAATACCTTGTATAGTTTTATAAAGTTATACTGCAGAAGCGTTAAAAACCTCCTTTAGTTATATCACTAAATGCATAAAGTATAATATAAAGTTTCCAACCACTGCATAGCGCGGGACCTCCCGCGAAACAACGAGTATATATGCATTTTTCATGGAAAAAATCCCCAACAACGAAGAAAACATATATATACCCAGCAGGCTATTTATTTTCATAATATCGCCTACTATACGGATTTCGCAACCATAGTGCAAAACTCGTCACAGTTTCTTGACCCAAGCGAATTTTTTCCCAGGCAATAAATAACGCACAGTGGTCGTAAATATGCCATGGCCAAAGAAGAAAAAACAATAGCAATTATTTTTAATTAAAATATTTTGAAAAATTACAATAAAACTTGATAAAAAAAAATGTACGGTGTCCACTAATTCTACCAAAAATCTTTATGGGGTGATTTTCAATTAAAAGATAAGAAAAAACTATATGAATATGCGTTTTTATCGTAATAGTTTTGAAAGTGAAGGTTTTTAAGACTTAAAAAAAACATACATTTGTTTTATAATGCCTTTTATAATAAACGTTATTCATATTAATTTCTTTATAAGTAGGTATCAGCCATATGACCATGCCGACAAATGGTTTGTTTTTATTTACGTAAAAAGCGAACCTACATCCAAATGAAGATATTTTTGTGTTAAAAACTAAACAAAAATTAAAAAGAAAAAAATTCTTATTCAAATTTTAATTCATAATTTTATTAATACATTTTAGGCTTTTAGGCATTATGATTTTAATTTATTAAGGTGGAAAATTAATTTATTTCTGCTTAAGAAAAGAAGTTTAGCATATTTTTTCTCAAAAACTCGTGATTTTCTGATATAGGTTATAAAGACCTTTTTGCTTAGAATAATGCAAGGAATCGCCTTCTAGAGTTACGAAGATTATTTCCCTAACACCCTGTATATGTAGCAAGTTTCTAGGTAACAAGAGTCAGAGAACTACATTTATTGGATCAAGTACTGAATCCTACAAGACATTAGGTTGGAATATGTCCCTTAAGGTGTATTTCCTTTATTTTGCTTCGAAAATCTATCCTGACAATTTAAGTGCAATTTCAGATCAACGCGGCGAAATATTTTACCAGCAAATTGGTGAAACGGGTTCCTTTCAACACAAGCAAACTTATTTGTTTGATTGTCTTATACTAATATGTACTTCTTTTAATACAAAACGAAACATTTAAAAAATTTACTAGAATGGCTATGATTTTCGGATCCTCATATTTATATTTTTTTAAATGAATAGATGTTAGATGTAAACCAAACTAATATTTAAATTCAGCATAATAATATAAGGGCTTCAGAATTAAAATAGTTTAAATCGCGTTTTTTTTTGACTTGTGTAGTGCATTATTTTGTACAGGGTGGCGTCTTTTCGTTGATCCTGCATGGTAAAGCGAACACTAAAAAAGATAAAAGAAATCTGATTACAAAATCTTTATTTTGATTTGAGACACAAATTGAGTGGTAAAAGTAAATCATGATTAACATGATTGGTTTTGGAGATACAGAGTTTTTTCAAATTTTGTCAATTTGGCCACTCATTTGTAACCTGCTTGATATTAGAGATAAAAAAATGTAAATGAAAAAATTTGAGGGAATTTTACGTAGAATTCAATGGCATACTTATATTTTTTCCATTAACTCTTATTTTAAAGGTATAAAACAAAGTTAGGTTTTTTTAATGAAGCACCTTGATGTACATTTTATCACCGATAAAAAGGTGTTCTTAAAAATACCACTTTTGATATATTTAATTTGTCATAGTTTCGGAAATAAAGCCAACGTCAGGAGTTCGATAATAAAATGGCATATTAAAAATAAAACACCCTGTATATTGTATTTGCCAAACAATATGATAGCTACCGCAATAGAATTACGGACACGTGTAAAGAAATCGAAGCCCTATCATAAGCCTACTTATACAGACTGCGAAGCTGTTCATATAATAGTAAGGGATCCCTGGACCATTTTTACCAGTTAATATAGATGGGTCCACATTTAATTCATTCTGAAAGCAATACCGCAAAGTACACAAAAAATGATAAAGTTAACAAACCTTTTCAAATGCACATAGCCTCGGACAGAGCCTGATTACATATTTTTAGATAAATAATAAAAAAAACATTGTTAAACACGTATCACCAACTTAATAAACATTCTCTTATTTCGCCTCTGTCCTACTATAAAACCAGTGGCACGTGGCGTAGTACTAAAAACTCGTCGAGTTAAATATTTTTTGCTGCAATAAATCATTGTTCACAAAAGGGTTTCTTTACTTTATCATTTTTTGTGTACTTGGCGGCATTGCTCTCAGAATAAATTAAATGTGGACCCATTTTTACCAACAAGCTAATTTCTGTGAGTAGTTTCATTTTGACCATAAGCCCAACCTTTTTCCTTACAGGAGCAGGAATTAAATGTGTTGATTAGACAAATATCAAAAATTTATTACAAACAGGGATTTCCTCTCTAAATTTTTCATATAATTATCTAAATAAACCAAAAAAATATTTGTCCTTCAAAATGTCAGATTTCATCAAGAGTCCTCTACCACCAATATGTATAGTTAACAATATAGTGAAAAATAACTAATAACCAGCTGATTTTTTTCTGTTTAATAAATAGTATTTATGTAATTTAACACCCACATTGTTCTACAAATTGCGAGGTACGTCATCTTGGTTCTTTGATATTTATCAAATCAATATATTTAATCTCTGCTACCCCTGTATGCTACCACCAACGAAAATTGTTGTTAGGAAAAAGGTAGTCGTCTCGTCCAAATCAAGCTACTCACAAAAAATTAGCTTGTAAGTAATAAGTTGAAAAAATGGTCAAGGGATCCCTAACTATAAGCGCGTAGCGATAAATCGTTCGTAAAAGCTAGTTCATACAGGGGCAAAAAGCGAATTGCGACACGCGAATTTCTTTGGGCAATTGAAAATAAAATTAATGGCAGGTAATTTAAAATTAAAATACTTTGAACACTTGCAAATCCGCAAAATGTGAAATATAGGGGCCGGGAAACTTGAGATCTTTTCAATTGCTGGAATATATTTGCGTGCGCACATGCGTACAAACAAGAGGTTATTTGTCATAATATGTCATTTTAGAAACAATTTTGTTATTCCTATTCTTATGTGATTCTTTTAGCTGTTTAAAACATTATTTGTGTTTATTTTCTTAAGTATTTTGTGTTTTTTATTTAAAGTAATATTAGTTTTTTAGTCTTTTTATTTATAATAAATATACAGCGATTTTACGTCTTTTTGTCAAATACATGTTCGGTGTTCTTTATTTATCACAAAAAAATGTTATAATACTAACAAAAAAACTAAGAAAATCTGTGTGTAGTTTAGCGTCACCAGCGAAGTAAAAACAATATAGAAATTTGAAGGTTATGTTGTTGCCTAGTGAAAATAAAATATCCCTAGAATTTTGGCAAAAATTTGCAACTGTATGAACATAGAAACAAAACGCGAATTTTCTGGACAAAATATTCGCTTTCGCAATTCGCCTTTGGCGTCTATATGAACTAGCTTTAATTGTGTCATTTAAACAGGACTTCTATTGGAGTAGCTATAATATTAATATTAACACTTAATTCTTAATATCATAAAAAAGTATCTGTTAAAAATTTTATGTTTTGTTACACCATGTCGGTATTTCGGACCTCTGCATGCTTCACGAAACGCACCAGTAGATATGTTGCAAAACATGATCAAGAGAAAACGCCGTTATTAAATTTTGCTAAAATTGCATTATTGTGTTAGTACTTTTTCTTTCTCCAAGGATGTTTTGTATTCGGTATGTATTAAACGAAGTGTTATATTACACAAAAATATCGTTATTCGATTACCACTTTGTTTATATTAAGACAATCCATTTCCTGCCAATGATTAAATATTTAATGGACCATTTATTTTTCACTTTGCTAACGCTTTTTTGTTTTCCATTATTCGGCTAGTTATTACTCTTTTATGGCTTTAATATATCAGAAAAGCATGATTGAAAAAGCTTTTTCTTAAGACATTAAAAGGAATTTGGTATGATCGCATAAAACCAATTTAATATATTTTTTTACAAAAAGAATCAGACGACACATATTGTTCATGTACCGGGTCCGTCACGACGAGTTGAGTCGACAAGTATATAGGAAACGCCTAGGAATATTTTTCTGAAAATTTATATAGGAGGGTAACTGAAAGAGCTCTCTTCAACAAAAATATTTTCAACTCTCGACAACTTCCGGTTATACCGAAGTAGACATCAACTTCGTTATTTTAAATGGAATGTCCTATTTTTTATTGAATTTTGGAATCTACGTTAAATTTTAATACAACTTTGTATAAAACATCATACACCTAGATCTAGCCATTTTGCAGCAATTTCAGTTTTCAGTCATATTTGACAGATGCAACCTTAGACAAAAATAACAATTTCTTGAAATTCAAACAAGATAGGCTAAATATTTTCTGACTTTGGATAAATAAGATCCATATCTTACCACTCACATGAAAATTATCAAAAAAAATATATACAAGGTGGCGAGCAAACTTGTTAGTTTTAGCGTGCCTAATTAACTCGATAGCTTTTGTTTTTTTGTTGATTCATTCATGCCAAAGCCAACTGACATTTTTGAGTGTCCTAATAAAGATAGAAATATTTCGTTTTTTCCACTTTATACGCAAACCGTTCATTTTAAATATAGGGTTGTAATTATAAAGTGCCCTTCTTTTGTAGCGTAAAATCCATTGGTGAAGAAAAAAATAAGGTTGACATTTAAAAAATGAAGTTTTTGAGTTTTCAAAATATCAGAATACGGTGTTAATTTTTGGGCACCTTGTATATTTTTTTGACAATTTTCATGTGAGTGGTAAGATATGGATCTTATTTATCCAAAGTCAGAAAATAGTTAGCCTATCTTGTTTGAATTTCAAGAAATTGTTATTTTTGTCTAAGGTTGCATCTGTCAAATATTTCGAAAAAACTGAAATTGTTGCAAAATGGCTAGATCTAGGTGTATGATGTTTTATACAAAGTTGTATTAAAATTTATCGTAGATTCCAAAAATTCAATAAAAAATAGGACATTCCATTTAAAATAACGAAGTTGATGTCTACTTCGGCTCGACTTCCGGTATAACCGGAAGTTGTCGAGAGTTGAAAATATTTTTGTTGAAGAGAGCTCTTTCAGTTACCCTCCTATATAAATTTTCAGAAAAATATTCCTAGGAGTTTCCTATATACTTGTCGACTCAACTCGTCGTGACGGACCCTGTACAGTGCGTCCAATCTAACTTGTTCACATTTTAAATGTCTATAACTTTTTTATTTCTTAACCTTTCTTAACCTAAAAAATATTTAAAAACCAATTTGTACAGTGAATTATCATGTTTTTTTTGTTATGAAGATTACACAAAACAATTTTAATGACAGAATATATTGACAAAACTTACTTTTTTTTAAATGGGGTACCCTGTATATTATATACCCATTAAAAAGATCCTTTTAGTACGACCGGGCGTAAAATACAATTTTACGCCCAAGGGCAAAAAAAGTATCAAAAACGCCCGCACTTATAAATAAGGGCGTAAAATAGCACTTTTACGCCCTAGGAAAAAAAGTTTAAAAAATACCCGCATATTTATAAATTTGTGAAACAATAAATAAAATTAAATCATGCCCCATTTTTTTATATAAAACAACAATTTATTTAATTAAACATAGGTTAAAATTTTACTTATTACAATTTAAAAATTTAAAGCTGGGAAATTTTCTCCCAACTACAGGGGATGCTTGTATATTTTCAGTCGTGCAAAAATATTGTTTGCACCTCTGGCGTAAAGCACTTTTACGCCCTTGGTACAAAAATAACTATTTAAAGAGCTTTACAAAAATGTTACATTAGATATATCTATCTTTAATAGTTTCTGAAATATGACCATTTAAATTAAAAAAATGGATATAATTTCCATTATATCAACAGTCTGAGCTTAGTCCTGTAGGTAGGAATAGTGGAAATTAAATATAATATTTTTCAGATTTAAATGGTCATATTTCTAAAACTATTAAAGATGTTTCTCAAAATCCCATTTTTCTCCGGATAATTCCGAAACAGCTTGAAATTTTTAAATTTTTAAAACGGAATATTGTTAAGCATAAAAAACGCAACTTTACCCCAATTTAAACAACTCTCTATCTCCTATAATTACCGAAATGGCAATGCTAGTGCATCGAATTTGTAACACCCTGTATAGTCCCTGGGCCAGTAGTGAAATGGACTTCATGATAAGAACACTTTTTAAACCTTTTTAGGAGGGTTCCTTTGACGAGTCTACCACGAATATTCATACCGCCATATATGGAACCGGCGCTTTAACCCAGCCTGTCAATGTCAAACGTTTCGATGAGTGTCGAACTGGGCAAACGCGTGACTTTTTGTTGGACAAGTTTACTACAATGTTTTACATGCAATTTTTGAACATTGTGCCAAAAATCGTAAGGTCACGAAACCCGCTTAGTTCGATGTTTTTTAGCCTTATGGTTTTATGACTGTAACCCTTACCATTTTTGGAAAAATGTTTAAAAATTGTATGTAAAATATTGTGGTAAACTTGTTAGACAAAAAGTGACGCGTTTGCCCAGTCCGACACCCGAAAAATTTGACATTGACTAGCTGGGTTAAAGGACCGCTATATGGGGTATGGATATTCGTGGTAGACTCGTCAAAAAGGTTTAAAAAGTGCTCTTATTATAATGTCTATTTCATTACTACCACCTTTTTATTTCAAAAACACTATTTTTTTTTATCGTACAAGATAAATAAAAATATTAGCATGTGAGGGTAATTCTGTAGATTTGGCACCAGCTCAACCTATTAGATTGGATTAGATTAGCTTGAAAGTGGATTGTAATCCTTTAACACTACAACCTGCTCAGGTTTATTGTGTCTCCTCCATCCCTATGTTAGAGCACACTATCCAAGCCGGTCTTTTTAATCAGACTCCATGAGCTTGAACCTGGCTCCTTGGTAAATGTTGCTGCTTTAGGTTTTTCCTCACCCAGCCTTGCAAACCGCAGACGACAAAGGGCTTCGCAGTAGCACCATATGTGTTCTACGGTTTCTTCTTCTTCCTGGCAGAACCTGCATAGGTTTTCTTCTGCCAGGCCTATTGTTTCCAGGTGTTTATTCAGTCTGCAATGACCTGTTAGTTGACCCACTATAATTCTTACTGCCTTCCGGTTGTAATTCAGAAGGTCTTTCGTAAATTCCAGCAAGTATGCCTTTATGAATTTCTTCGCCTGAGGCTGTCCTGGTGTTCTTATCCACCAGTCTTGGGATTCCCTTATGATCCATGATCTTAGCTCAACTATACAAGAAACGAGAAAAAACATATACAGGCTGTCCCGGGCTGCCAATTTGAAGACAGAAACAGATCGAATTTCGGGCACTCCAGGTGATTTACAGAAAAACGCTCGGAAGTTTTGATTGTAGGGGATTTTTTTACCACTTTTACTTCTTGAACTGCAATTTTCTACCGGGTTGAGACCCCCAAACCTTAAATAAAAGAGGGGTCGAGTGATACTGTGTTTTAAAGGTCTTTGAATGATGGTTTTTCCAAGTTTAAAGTATCTGCTGTTATTTTCGTTAATATGACAGCTTAACAAAATTTTGATTTTTATTTTTTTAAGGTATTATATTAAACTAAGGGGTTAAACGATCTTCAAAATGATATCTAATTTAATCTTTATGCGAAGGTGTGATTTACCCCTTAAATATAAGAGTGAATCACACCTTTTAATTGATATTAACGCAATCTTACGTTAGAAAATGTAATTCTTTGTTAGAGCAACAACAAATCTAATTGGCCTTGATTAGAAAAATAATATTTATGCTTCAATAAGTAGAAAAAATATTGTTCCTTACACTGTCGCTTCGCGTCATTTGTCTAACTGATTTGGCGTGCGGGAAAGTATCACTTTGCGCACTTGTAAGGAAAATAACTATTTTATATTTGGACGGCCATATTTTTAAAATTAATTAAATCAAATGTGCTATTTTTAAGAGCTTTTAAGTTTTTTAAACGGTGATATAATTTATAGGGTGTTATTTATTTAAAAAAATCGTACTTTTTGTCGTACCTTGTATATCTTAAGAGATAATAAAAATCTGATTACTGGTTTAAAAACTACATAATTAATCCAATAATGTGATAAATTTATTAATTTTGCGTTACAAAAAATGAAAAAGTTAAGGGGGGTTAAAAAAATATAAATTGACACCGGGTACCCTTCTTTGGTCCTCAGAAACAATAGCCGATCCGCAGTGTCGATGATAGAATTTAATACTATGATTAGAAGACAGGGTCTATATTTTAAACGGCGGTGGTAATCTCGACGCATAATAGCCTACATTACCTAGACCAGACCAGGGTTGGCAAAATAAAAAGCCACTGGCTTTTGTGTGAAAAAACCACTATAATTTTAAACAAAAGGCCACCACACAAAAATCCATACGAAAAGTCCATTAAACAAACTATTTTTAACGGAAATACATAATTTATTAAAAACATAAAAATAAAACATTACTTATTCTATTTTATAGAACACTGAAATAACATAGATAATGATAATACCCAATAATTTGGGTAAGTTTGGAAACTCTCTCTGAATGAAGCCTGTTTTTTAGGTCATCCCAGACAAATCTATAAGTATTAAATATTGTCTACAAAGAAGCAAATGTTGCAGGACAACTATGGAGATGTTAAGAAACATTTGTCATTTTAATTAAATTATTATATCTTTTTTATTAAATAATTTAATTTAGATTTGACAGTTTGCCACCACTTACTATATGCCTAAATATTGTTTAATACAGAAGTTTCAAACAATGATTTTGGAATACAGTTCAGTGTCTTTTATTCATAACAGCAGGTAATTTTGTGTAAAATCAGTAGATTATTCCAAAGATATTTTTTTGCCTGTCGCCAATTTGCAAATTTGCCGATTTGATATTAAAATTTGAGGTGAGGACGGTCAAAAATTCAGAAAAACACAGATAAACCACACAAAAACATCAAAAAGCTAATAAAAAAGCCAAAAATCCAGTCACCACTACACAAAGAGCCGGTTTTTTGCCAACCCTGTTTTCGACGAATATTTAGATATAGGTAGTTTTGTTTAGGTTAGAGGAAAAGAATAGCGACAGATTGTAGTGAATGTGCAATGATGGTTTAATTTAGGAATTAAAAAAATTAATTAAACAGAATTAACCATGACTCCCCATCTATACTCTGCCTTCAGTTTTCTGTGTTTGATTACTTGATATTACTCAAATATTTTCTATCAAAGACAGAGTATAGGTAGGGGGTCATGGCTAATTCTGGTTAGTTAAATATATATATTTTTTTAAATTTGTTAAACCTGAGACTAATACACAGTTTATTTTTATTTATTATTTAGCGGCGCGAACGCGGTATGTCAAAAGCTTATAAATCGAAGAAACACGTCCGTAAATTGTGTGGCAGTATTAAAAAACACTCTGTATATTATTCAAAATCGGTTCAAATAAATAACAGTTTAATATGTAAACCAGCATTTTATTTAAATGACCATTCATGTGGGAGATATGTAATGTCGGTTTATCATCACTTCTGTGTCACACCTGTTACTTTTAATTGCCACAGCAAAAAGTATTTAAATTGCTAATTTTGCACGATTCGCGTCTCGATTAATACTTAAGCATAAGTAGGTAAGTATGTAAGTAACTTTTATTTTTGTCATTTGATATTAATTCCGCGACCAGTTATAAATAGTTTTATTTAGTTTTTTTTATGTTTAACAACCTGACATGATTTAATTTAAGTTTACGCTCTAGTTTTCTTATAATTATTACTAATAAAAACTGCTTTATATGGGTTAAATAAATTTAATATACCTATTTAATATTATGTCGGAAATATATTTGTATTATACCTAGTTACTGGCATAGATAATATTTTAATATTACTATATCTGAAAACTGGGACAGGGGATCCATATATCAAATTTTCACTAGATGCTAGTCGACTTAAGAGGAACACTTTGATAAAGAATATTTTAATTTTGCAATTTGCGAAAAAAATTTTTTTGGGACCTTCCCCAACTCCCCCAGAATAAATCAAAGTTTCAAAAGCAAATCCCCTTTTTGTATTTTATTTGTGAATTGTTGGTGTTGTTTAAAACGAACAAAAAAATTTTCGGTCACGAGACCTAGCTGTAAAATTATTAAGTGATAATTTTTCTGACTGGACGGCTGTCTCGTCCAAATGCCAAAATAACAGATTTTTATTTAATAATTTTCTACCTTCACAACTAATTCCTTATAGTACTCTGGGTTTTTTCCTTTTCATGTTAAATCCCCAATCCTCTAAAATTTCAGCGAGCTCTACTACAGAGGTTTGTTCTTTAATTTGGTAAGTATTTTCTTTTCAAAAGATCAAAAATTGTTTCCTTATAGTTGACTTGGATTTCTTGGTATTATGACGATCCTTTGTACATGTTGTGCATTTTTAAGGAAATAGAATTCTATCTGTCTATCTATCTCTCTATCTATTAAATTATCCACCTTAGCTTGTTATTTATTAACTATCTTGGCCAAAGCGCAACTTTTTTCTTTTTTAATTTAATTTAATTTAATTTTACAAGGTACGCCTTTCAAACTTGACAAATAAACCAGTAAAAAAAATAATGTTTGTCAAAAGTAGCATTTTATTTTTAAAATAATCTTTAGTATAAAATTTTCTTGCCGCGAGCTTAAATTATTCTCCGTAAATTTTTCTCGGTCGCGAATTTTTAAAGAAAATTTTATATCTGTTGTTTACAGCCAATAAAATGCCTTGGTTTTGACAAGTTGCTATGACGACAACCTGAATTTTTCGAAAATATTTTCTGTCACGAGACCAAACTACAAAATTAATAAGTGATAATTTCCTTGGCTGGAGAGCTGTCACGTGCAAATTCCAAAATAACAGAATTTAAAAAATTTTAAAAATAATTCTTTACCTTCACAACTGATTCCTTATAGTCCTTTGTGTTTTTTTTCATGTTAAATCCCCAATCCTCTGAAATTTTAGCGAGCTCTACTACAGAGGTTTGTTCTTAAATTTTATTATTTTTATTAATATTATAACGATCCTCTGTACATGTTGTACATTTTTAAGGAAATAAAATTCCATCCATCTATCTATTTATCTCTCTATCTAAAATTAAATTATCCACCTTAGCTCGTTATGTATTGAGTATCTTAGCCACAACGCAACATTTTCATTTTATTTTGATTAAAAATTAAATTTTACTAGGTAGGCCTTACAAACTTGACAAATAAACCAGTAATGTCTGTCAAAAGTTGCATTTTCTTTATATAAAATAATTTTTAGTATAAAATTTTCGTACCAAATTTCCAACGACTTTAAAAAGTGAAAATTCTACCTTTTTTCGGAAATAATTTAAACTCTAGGGATATTATAAGTGACAAATTCCAAGTTTTGAAAAATTATATTATATTAATATATTTTTTTAACAATAGCCAGTTGAAATTTTTCCATTTTACAATTTTTTAGGCAACATTTTATAATATTAACTGAATTTGTAAAACAATGCATATTTAAAATATTTAATACCTAATTATACCTACGTACCAAAATTTTATTTTGATATTGTAAACAATAAAAAAGTTATAGAGGTTAACCTCCGGCTAGAAAACCCAGTGTACGGGACTAATTTTTCGGAAATTAAAAAACCAATTTTTAAAAACTATACCTAAACCATTATAAAGATAATTTTAAACCATTTAAGAAAAGGTGTCCATTGAAACTTTTTGACGCTTGTCATGGTAAGGGAGGCTTTATCTTTGAACAAATAAATTTTGATACAAAGTGAGACTGATAAGATTTTAAAGAATTCCATTATGAACATAAGTATGTCCTGAACGTCTTAGTTTTTAAACTACGGGGTTTTAAAATTAAAAAAAAACTTATTATTTTTTTATAATAACTTTTATACCAATTTAGATTTAAAAAGAAATTGGGGACGCCTCCTATGCAGAGACGAAATAAGAGGATGTTTTTAGGTACGTGATACGTGATTTCGCAATATTTTTATTTATTTATCTAAAAAAATATGTAATCAGGCTCTGTCAGAGGCTATGTGCTCTTGAAAAGGTTTGTTTACTTTATCATTTTTTGTGTACTTGGCAGCATCGCTTTCAGAATGAAATAAATATGGTCTTAACTATACTTAATACCATAGGTCTAAAGAAGAAATTATTTTGGAATTTGCGAAAAAACGTTAGTTTTTTGGTAATCAGATATTTTTGCTAAATTTGAGATAAGTCAATAAAATTTGATTAAATTTACAAAAAAAATACAAATGGATAATTTGATTTAAAAGGTTTTGATATTCTCTGAGGGGCGGGGGCTAACAAAAAACTAACTTTTTGCAAATTCCAAAATATTTTTTTTTACCAAAATGTTCCCCTTAGTATCAGTATCATCTGGTATAGGTTTGGTGTAGGTCCCATGTCCCAGTTTTTAGAAAAATAATTTGAAAATTTTAGTTACGCACCTGGGGAGGGGGAGGATTTTAAAAAATTATAATACCTACTTCATTTAAATCCACAATTTTAGCCGCGCATTTTTAGTATATATATATAAACAAAAACCCTATACAAAAATACTACGGGTAGTTAATATTTTTTTCGTCCTTGAGCTTATCGAGATATACCATCAATTCGTTCATAAACCGTTATCAGCACCTATTGTTACAAAAATATTACAAATTTTGTACATATAAACAATACATAAACTACCATACAAACAATTTAAAAAGTTTTTAAAAACTCCTTCAAAAACCGGTCGAAGACAAAAAGGCCTCCTCGAACGTTCAGTGACCACAACAAAAGTTACCCACCTTGAGTATAGAATCCCATTACCGCTACCAGCCAAAGCGCGCCTTCGGACACCAACTTCTTCATTTTCATGTTTAATCAAAGTTTTCTGAGTGATACACCAGAAGAATCACTGAAAACACTCACAAAGTACACTGATTTATCCTTTCAAAACACTTTCGGGGAAGTTTCAAAACTTTTTTCGGTCACTTTCTTCGGAATACGCGTCGTCAGACAGGTGAATTTTAGCCGCGTACCTGATATCTCTCGGTTACAGGCGAAGCGAGCGGAGAACGACTAAATTTTGAATTCAAGTCGGCATCAAGCGCGCCGCTATACGTTCGAAAATTTCCGGCGTTGCTTCGCGCGATGTCGCGGTTAAATAAACTGTTTTTCGTTTTTCGTTTGTTTTTTCGTATGTCGTATGTCAAAGATATATATTTATATTTAGGTGATTACTGTGATAAGATTCAATATTCAATAATACCCACTTTACACGGGGCAATGCCCTGCAAATAGAGACGGTGCAACAAAAATTGCATCCCTCTAAAATTTTAGTGTATACAGTTTGTCCTAAGATAGGTATTACAAGTGGATAAATGGACCAAAAATTATTCAATTTTAAAACGACATGTTAGAAAAACTGGCCCCATGGTCCAAAACTTATAAATATACAAAATTTAATAACTAAAAATATGAAGAATGACCAATTTTATTTTTAAAAATAGAACAAAATTGTATAAGTAAATGTTGTAGAGAACTAAATTTTATGTCAAAATTTGAAGTTAAAAAAACTTAAGAGTAACAAAAATACAATTGTCATTTTTTTACATTACGCATTAAAACTTAAGTAATTGGCAAGAAGGAGCAAAATTATTTTTTTTTATATAATTTTAAGACTTTTGTTTTTTTTTTTTTTAATTTGATGCCCTAAGCCAAGTATTTTAAAAACTGCTAATGCATAATGTAAAAATTGACAAAAATGTTTTTTATGCTTTATTGGTTTTCTGGGAGATTAAATTTAAACAAAATATTAATTGGCTTTTCTCCAGAATAAAATTAAAAAGTTTATTTAACATTTTAAGAAAATTAAAACTTTTATACATTATGAAGAACTATTCTGCTCTTGCACAATATAATAAAAGTTATGATTACTTTAAAATAAATGAAATATTGAAATATTTAATATTAGGTTACTTACAATACAAAGGTTTTAATCTATAAACAAAGGTTCATTAGCTCTTGGTTGAAATTATTTTAATCCAATAAAATAAAATCTTAACAAGACGCCAGGCGGGAACTGGGCCAATGGTTGCGTCTCAAAAATGTGGTAAATAGTTTACCAAAAATGTGGTAAACAGTTTACCTAAAAACTTACTGAGAAACCTGTTAGAATACTGAAAAAAATTAAAATAAAAGGTCTGATGAACATTTTAGAGTTTGACATTACTTTTGAAAAAATTAACTGGTAAAAGATACACCTATTAGGTCTCTTAACCAGATAAAAAGAAAAGTAAAAAATGTTTAGCCATATAATAAATTATTTTATTCTTTATTTGTTTTCTGAGAGATTAAATTTAAACAAAATATTATTTGGCTTTACTCCAGAATAAAATTAAATAGTTTATTTAACATTTTAAGAAAATTAAAATTCTTATACATTTTAAAGAACTATTCTGGTCTTACACAATATAATAAAAGTTATAATTACTTTAAAAGAAATAAAATATTGAAATAGCTATTTAATTTTTGGTAAACTATTTACCACATTTTATTTTGTTAAGATTTTATTTTATTGGATTAAAATAATTTCAACAGAGGGCTAATGAACCTTTGTTTCTAGATTAAAACCTTTGTATTGTGAGTAACTTAATATTAAATACATATTTCAATAGTTTATTTCTTTTAAAGTAATCATAACTTTATTATATTGTGTAAGAGTAGAATAGTTCTTCATAATGTATGAAAGTTTTAATTGTCTTAAAATGTTAAATAAACTTTTAATTTTATTCTGGCAAAAAGCCAAATAATATTTTGCTTAAAAATGTTTTTTTACCTTAATTCTTTAAATTTAAATTTTTATATAAAATTTAATTTTTTATAACATCTACTTATACAATTATGTCCTATTTTTACAAATAAAGGTACTTTACTCTTCATCATTTTTTTTCATATTTTAACCCTGTATATTACAAATCGGAGTAAAAATTTGTATTTATCAGTTTTGGACCATGCAACAGTTTTCCCAAAAGGACGTTTAAAAATTCCAACATTTTTGGTCCATTTGTCCTCTTATAACACCTATCCTGGGACACACTGTATATACAAAAAAAAATTAAAATTGTTAAGAATTTAATTTTAGGCAGATGTGCGAAAATTGAAATAAAAAAGAAATGAAAAAGACATTTTTTTTTCATAAAATATTCGGTCAATTTACGAACTTTTTTTCTATTAAATAAATCATACAGTGCTTGTCTAAAGTCAGGACCCCCCTTCTAAATTTTAAATTCTTTGGTAATTTTTCATGAAAATTTGAGAACTTTAGTAAGACAACATAAACCAAATTTTAGACAATAAATGACAGATATAAATGTCAAACTGACAGCCTGGACACCATTTTGAAAAAAAAAATTAAAAAAGGGGGTCTTGAGGCACATCATTTTAAAGCTCCTGACACGAGTACTTTATAACCCCAGAATATAAAGTTAATATCTTTACCTACTAAAAAATGGCGGTACTTTGAAAATTACCTGAATACCTGATTTGGATGGCCATATCTTCAAAACTAATAAAGTAAGATATACCTAACGTGGTATTTTCTTAAAGGTCTTTTAAACATCTTTTTAATGGTAATGTAATATAGAGGGTGCGTCATAAAAAATCTTTAACCTACCCTGTATAGTATAACCAATATTGCCATTAAATAAATCCTTAGGAGAGCTTTAAGAAAATACCACATGAAGTGTACCTAACTTTAAAAGATTTGGAAATAATGCCATCTAAACGAGCTGTTCAGGTAATTTTCGAAGTACCGCCATTTTGTAGAAGGCAAAGGTATTGACTTTATATTCTCGGGATATAAAGTAGTCATCAGGAGCGTTAAAATGGTGTGCCATAAAACCCCTTTTTCCTTTTAATTTTTTTTCCAAAATGGCGCCCAGCTGTTAGTTTGGCATTTTTATCTGTCTTTATTTATGTTGTCTCACTTAAAGTCCTTAAATTTTTATGAAAAATACCCAAACAATTCAAAAGTTGCCAGGGAGGTTCTAAATTTAGACAAGCACTGTATTTTTAAATAATACTTGTAAACATATGGTAACTTGATATTTTATATTTTTTATGAGTTCTAGACATTCAGATTCTTCCAAATAATAAAATTATGGGCATAAGACTAAAACGTAAAACCCAACATAAAAATAAAATATTTTTATCATATTTTTTATAAAAATATAGAAAATTACATTGTTGTTATTTCTAACAATATTTTAAATATCTACACAGCCAAACGCAAATAAAGGGTTTTCCATTTTCACCGCTCTATCTTTGAATGAAAATAAAACAAATTATGAAAATTATATTGCAATGGATATATTTTTATTTTAAAGCATATTTGATGACATTAAGTTTTTTAAATTATATCAGCCAAATGACCGCCGCGGTTTCGCTGAGTCATTCGAATCCTAGAGATCCAATTTTCGATGAAATTCTGACACAAATTTGCCC
>JACEGR010009112.1:0-29632 GCA_014170235.1 Listronotus bonariensis
AAGGGGCCCATTCACTAGCGAGCGCGGTTGGACAACGAGGTTGGCCTGACGTTGGCGGTTATGGCGACTCACTGGCGATCCACGCTGGCCAACGAAGTTGTGGTTATCTGTCATCGTTCGTATACACAGTGAAATAAAAAGTTTCGTATTATCATCGATTTTTTTATTGAATAAAGTTCTTTTGCGAATCATGCCACTAACAAAAAAGCAATTACTAGCTGTCGTGTTAATTATGGAAAATGATGGTAATACTGTGAAAAAGAAAAAAAAGTTTGGGTGAAAGAATGGTTAAAAACAGAGACCAATGTTCAGATTTGAATTTATTAAGAGAACTAAGAACATCAAGCCCTGATGACTACCGTAATTTCCTGAGAATGGATGAAAACACTTTCATCAAGTTGCTGGAAATGGTAAGACCATTCATAACAAAGCGAGATACAAAACTTCGTCAGGCTGTATCAGCCGAGGAAAGGTTAATTGCTACTTTAAGGTAAAATAAGAATATTATCATTGTATGTAGTATACAAGTAGGTAGTGGATTAAAATTTTAAGTTCGTAAAATTAGGTTTGGCATTTTTTCTAAACAAATTTCTTTTTCTCAGATTTCTGGCGACTGGTCGATCCTTTGAATGTTTAAAGTTCTCAATGAGAATTTCTCCGCAATTATTAGGTAGAATTATTTCAGAAACATGTGAAGCTATATATCGGGTTTTAAGGAAAAAATATATGAAGGTGAGATTTTTTGTTTATAATATTTTTAATACACATTATATTCAGTAACACAAATAGAAATTCTTATAATCTGTTCATAACCCAAACTTAAATTATCTTATATATTATTATACATATATATATATTGATATATATTGTCACAAACTACACCTTAAAAAAACGAAATTGCTTTTAGCACATAGATTTGGTAACGAAAGTAAATAGGACCTCTGCTAAAAGGCTAAAAAAATTCACAAAACAATTAGAACTTTTAAAATAACAAAATGAAAATTCCGTTCACTCCAATTTATGGAGTGAAATTCGTTAAATATTGTGTCACATTATGGACAGTTTGGGATTGGGAATTGTCACAGTTTGAAGAATGAGATAAATTATGGTTCGGAGATGGTCGAGAGTCGTACATATCGGAGTCTGAAGATCCATAATTTGGGGATTCAGGAACAGGAAGATCATAGCTTTTGGGTTGACGAAAGTTATTATTTGGAGATTGGATACCATCATCACGTTGCGATTGTGGAGAATGATTATTTTGCTGGTGAGAAGAGTAATAGTTATTGGATTGTGGATTTTCGGTTCTGGATTGTAAAGAACCATAACTTTGGTTTTGAGCAGAGGTAAAATTTTGAAATTTAGAAGAGTTAATGTTTTGCGGTTGATTAGAATATTTTTTTTGAGATTGAAAGGAGTCACAAAGTTGCAGCCGTGAAGGATTTCCATAGTCAGAATGACGTGATGTGGGGCGATTTAGGGTTTGAGGCACGTCACAGTTTGTATCCTGGTTTTGGGTTTGAGGCCCGTCATAGTTTTGGGGGGACGGTAAAGGTGTCAAAGCAATAAAAGATTTTGGATATGAGCTGGCCTGGCTATGCAAAACTGAATTGACATTAAATGTTGAAAACTGTTGTTTTGGAATATACGGGTTTTGAGGTTGAGTTTGTGACAATGTTGAATGTTCGCTAAGTTGATTCAAAGCTGCTTTAAATAATGCCGTATTTATGATATTTTCACAATAAAGTCTTTGTTCCTCTGAAAGTTTTCTTAACTTGGCTGCCACAGTCACTGCATATGCATCATATTCATCTTCATTAGCTAACGCAGCATAGGCTCTTTTCAGAATCACCTCTTTTTCTTTATCTTTTGACCCCCTAAGCATATTCAAATTAAATGCCCACCCAAAAGTGGATCATATTACTACAACAATAAACATTTTTTTAGTATCATATTGATGGCTATCGTAAACGCAAATTATGAGTTCATTTACGTTAACGTTGGAACAAATGGACGAATGTCCGATGGAGGAGTTATCGAACAGACATCATTTTATAAAAAATTAAACGAAGAAACCTTAAATCTACCAAAACCAGAGCAAAATGTTAAAAATTTGAATTATGTTTTTGTTGCTGATGATGCATTTGGACTGCATAAGAACATCGTGAAACCTTTTCCGCAAAATAATCTAACTTACGAGCAAAGAGTATTTAATTACCGTTTATCACGTGCCAGGCGCATTGTGGAAAATGCTTTTGGGATAATGGCAAGTAGATTTAGAATATTGTCAACAGAGATAAATCTAATACCTGAAAAAGTTGATAAAACTGTACTAGCTTGTTGCATACTTCACAATTTCTTAAGGAGAGAAAGTAGTACTTACATAAGCACTTCGTCTGTTGACTATGAAAATACAGAAACAGGTGATAGTGTATATGGAGAATGGAGGAATGAATCTCAGTTGATTCACGGGCTAAAGAATACCAACAGCAAGAATTGCACAAATGATGCCAAACAAAATAGATGTAATTATATGAATTATTTTAATACAATTGGTATTGTACCTTGGCAAAATAAAATGTTGTAGAAATATAATTAATCAATAGTTACCTCCGTCAAGTCTGCATCTTCATCGCTTATATCATTCGAAATGTTTTTCCTGGTTTCCTCCTGATCTGCTGTGAAGAGAAGTAAGTTGTAATACCATAAAGTTGGTTCATTTTGTTCAGCTTCATCACCGCCCATTCCGGATTTAACATGTTTTATTTTTTTCAACTCTCTTCGGAAGGAAGAACGTAGGGATGATATTTTTTTCTTTACAACGTCCTTAGTCGCATTTTCGATACCAAATCGTTGGTACACTTCAATTAATGCGGAATAACCCTTTTCTTTTAGAAGTCGATTGGAATACTCAGGAGACTTTATTTTCCACAATGCATTATGTTCTTTATAAATATTAATAAACTCTGTTATAAATTCAACTTCATTATGTTTTTTTGAGCCATCCTGCATTTATTTGTTGTTAGCTACCATACACAGGACAGCAAACAGCGAGCGCAACAACAAGCCCAACAAAGATTTCAAATCAAACTGAAAACCGGCGAACCGCCGTCAACGTGTTGCGCTCGCGTTGGCGCCAAACACCGATTGGCGAACATACGGGGAGCGCAACCAACTAGCGAGCGCGGTTGGACAACATGGTTACGCTCCCCGTATGTTCGCCAATCGGTGTTTGGCGCCAACGCGAGCGCAACACGTTGACGGCGGTTCGCCGGTTTTCAGTTTGATTTGAAATCTTTGTTGGGCTTGTTGTTGCGCTCGCTGTTTGCTGTCCTGTGTATGGTAGCTAACAACAAATAAATGCAGCATGGCTCAAAAAAACATAATGAAGTTGAGTTTATAACAGAGTTTATTAATATTTATAAAGAACATAATGCATTGTGGAAAATAAAGTCTCCTGAGTATTCCAATCGACTTCTAAAAGAAAAGGGTTATTCCGCATTAATTGAAGTGTACCAACGATTTGGTATCGAAAATGCGACTAAGGACGTTGTAAAGAAAAAAATATCATCCCTACGTTCTTCCTTCCGAAGAGAGTTGAAAAAATAAAACATGTTAAATCCGGAATGGGCGGTGATGAAGCTGAACAAAATGATCCAACTTTATGGTATTACAACTTACTTCTCTTCACAGCAGATCAGGAGGAAACCAGGAAAAACATTTCGAATGATATAAGCGATGAAGATGCAGACTTGACGGAGGTAACTATTGATTAATTATATTTCTACAACATTTTATTTCGCCAAGGTACAATACCAATTGTATTAAAATAATTCATATAATTACATCTATTTTGTTTGGCATCATTTGTGCAATTCTTGCTGTTGGTATTCTTTAGCCCGTGAATCAACTGAGATTCATTCCTCCATTCTCCATATACACTATCACCTGTTTCTGTATTTTCATAGTCAACAGACGAAGTGCTTATGTAAGTACTACTTTCTCTCCTTAAGAAATTGTGAAGTATGCAACAAGCTAGTACAGTTTTATCAACTTTTTCAGGTATTAGATTTATCTCTGTTGACAATATTCTAAATCTACTTGCCATTATCCCAAAAGCATTTTCCACAATGCGCCTGGCACGTGATAAACGGTAATTAAATACTCTTTGCTCGTAAGTTAGATTATTTTGCGGAAAAGGTTTCACGATGTTCTTATGCAGTCCAAATGCATCATCAGCAACAAAAACATAATTCAAATTTTCAACATTTTGCTCTGGTTTTGGTAGATTTAAGGTTTCTTCGTTTAATTTTTTATAAAATGATGTCTGTTCGATAACTTCTCCATCGGACATTCGTCCATTTGTTCCAACGTTAACGTAAATGAACTCATAATTTGCGTTTACGATAGCCATCAATATGATACTAAAAAAATGTTTATAGTTGTAGTAATATGATCCACTTTTGGGTGGGCATTTGATTCGAATATGCTTCCCGTTAATCGCACCGCCACAGTTTGGAAAATTCCATCTTTGTTCAAACTCCTTTCCGATTTCCATCCATTCGTTTTCTGTATTTGGAAACTAAAAATAAAATATGTTTTTAGGATAATTCGGAAGAAACGCCAGTGAAAAAAATGTGAAAAAGGGGTCAAAAGATAAAGAAAAGAGGTGATTCTGAAAAGAGCCTATGCTGCGTTAGCTAATGAAGATGAATATGATGCATATGCAGTGACTGTGGCAGCCAAGTTAAGAAAACTTTCAGAGGAACAAAGACTTTATTGTGAAAATATCATAAATACGGCATTATTTAAAGCAGCTTTGAATTAACTTAGCGAACATTCAACATTGTCACAAACTCAACCTCAAAACCCGTATATTACAAAACAACAGTTTTCAACATTTAATGTCAATTCAGTTTTGCATAGCCAGGCCAGCTCATATCCAAAATCTTTTATTTCTTTCACACCTTTAACGTCCCCCAAAACTATGACGGGCCTCAAACCCAAAACCAGGATACAAACTGTGACGTGCCTCAAATCCTAAATCGCCCCACATCACGTCATTCTGACTATGGAAATCCTTCAACTTTGTGACTCCTTTCAATCTCAAAAAAAATATTCTAATCAACCGCAAAACATTAACTCTTCTAAATTTCAAAATTTTACCTCTGCTCAAAACCAAAGTTATGGTTCTTTACAATCCAGAACCGAAAATCCACAATCCAATAACTATTACTCTTCTCACCAGCAAAATAATCATTCTCCACAATCGCAACGTGATGATGGTATCCTGTCTTCAAATAATAACTTTCGTCAACCCAAAAGCTATGATCTTCCTGTTCCTGAATCCCCAAATTATGGATCTTCAGACGTACTCTCGACCATCTCCGAACCATAATTTATCTCATTCTTCAAACTGTGACAATTCCCTATCCCAAACTGTCCATAATGTGACACAATATTTAACGAATTTCACTCCATAAATTGGAGTGAACGGAATTTTCTTTTTGTTATTTTAAAAGTTCTAATTGTTTTGTAAATTTTTTTAGCCTTTTAGCAGAGGTCCTATTTACTTTCGTTACCAAATCTATGTGCTAAAAGCAATTTAGTTTTTTAAAGGTGTAGTTTGTGACAATATATATCAATATATATATATATATATATATATATATATATATATATATATATATATATATATATATATATATATATATATATATATATATATATATATATATATATATATATGTATAATAATATATAAGATAATTTAAGTTTGGGTTATGAACAGATTATAAGAATTTCTATTTGTGTTACTGAATATAATGTGTATTAAAAATATTATAAACAAAAAATCTCACCTTCATATATTTTTTCCTTAAAATTCGATATATAGCTTCACATGTTTCTGGAATAATTCTACCTAATAATTGCGGAGAAATTCTCATTGAGAACTTTAAACATTCAAAGGATCGCCAGAAATCTGAGAAAAAAGAAATTTGTTTAGAAAAAATGCCAAACCTAATTTTACGAACTTAAAATTTTAATCCACTATCTACTTGTATACTACATACAATGATAATATTCTTATTTTACCTTAAAGTAGCAATTAACCTTTCCTCGGCTGATACAGCCTGACGAAGTTTTGTATCTCGCTTTGTTATGAATGGTCTTACCATTTCCAGCAACTTGATGAAAGTGTTTTTATCCATTCTCAGGAAATTACCGTAGTCATCAGGGCTTGATGTTCTTAGTTCTCTTAATAAATTCAAATCTGAACATTGGTCTCTGTTTTTTAACCATTCTTTCACCCAAACTTTTTTTTCTTTTTCACAGTATTACCATCATTTTCCATAATTAACACGACAGCTAGTAATTTCTTTTTTGTTAGTGGCATGATTCGCAAAAGAACTTTATTCAATAAAAAATCGATGATAATACGAAACTTTTTATTTCACTGTGTATACGAACGATGACAGATAACCACAACTTCGTTGGCCAGCGTGGATCGCCAGTGAGTCGCCATAACCGCCAACGTCAGGCCAACCTCGTTGTCCAACCGCGCTCGCTAGTGAATGGGCCCCCAGTCCACTAGCCTCGAACATTACCTGATCCATTTAATTCAAGCATACGGCGTCAGTTGAGTTTTGTTGACAAAACGTGTGTGTATTATAAAATTGTACCCTTCTTAATAAAACAATGTAAGTAAATATTTTATTAATAGCATTATATTTATTTTCCACAGCGGTTTTTTGATGTTCAAAGATTGTTTTAAACCTAATCTGGCTTAATTGGCTGCTATCGTTTGTTTGTAAAAATACGTTTCCTGTCCCAACGTGCTTCGGTGTAATATCGCGCGTCCAAGCGCGGTTTTCCCCAGTCTGCGCGATATTGCCCCAAACTGATTTAAATGGCTGTATAGGATTTTTTCCTTCTCAGATGCCACGGACCTATAAGAGAACCTCCACCCAAAAATCTTGGAGCCCAGAAGCTCTAAAAAGAGCATTCATTATTGGCAATAAAAGAAAGATCATCAATTCGAAAAGCTGGGCGCGATTTCAATATTCCGGAATCTACCTTGCGAGATAAACTTAAAAGTGAAGAAAGTCGTAAACTATTGCGACGTACCTTTGGGTAGAAAGGCTACATTTACAATACAACAAGAACAGGAACTCGTGGAACATATCATAAAATTAGCAAAATTGTTTTATGGAGTGACTCCTCCGAGTTTGAGAAAAATGGCATATGACTTTGCTTCAGCAAATGGCATGAAACACAACTTTATTAATGAAAGACAGCTTGCCGGTAAATACTGGTTGTACCTTTTTATCAAAAGAAATCCAAAAATAAGTCTTCAACAGCCTGAAGGCAATCGCATCAGCTCATTCAATGCTGAAGAAGTTAAACTCTTTTTTCCAATCTCGAATATCTTTACTCCAAATTTCATTTCGCCCCAAACAAAGTCTACAATTGCGATGAAACAGGAATAACAAATGTGCCAAATAAGAGTGGAAAAATCTATGCAGCTCGGGGTACGAAACAAGTCGGAGTTTCCACATCTGCTGGACGAGGCAAGAATGATACTGTCATGTGTTGCATGAATGCTGCAGGGGGATTTATACCTCCAATGTTTATTGATTCCCGCAAGCAAATGTGTGCTACCTTAGAAGCTGAAGGTCCTTTAGGAGCTATCTATCGCTGTTCCAATAATGGATGGATAAACCAAGACTTGTTTATAGATTGGTCGAAGCATTTTAACAAACATGTGAAAGCTTCTTTAGATGACCCAGTTTTACTTATTTGTGACAATCATTGCAGCCACATTTCTTTGAAAATGTATGAATTTTGTAAAGCCCATAATATTCATATTTTGTCACTCCCCACACATCCCATCGAATTCAGCCATTCGATGTGTCATTTTATGGTCCTTTGCAAATTGCCAATTTATTTAAAAAGCATACGTCAAGGTGGCCACTATGGAAAAGGCAGTAGCGGGATTTCATTCTACTGGTATATTTTTCCTCAATGTTGATAAATTTACAGTGGATGGTTTTGCTCCAGCAAAAGAATTTAAAAACATAAAGCAAAACATAAGCATAAAAATAAGCATGGAATATTAAATGGATGATGACGAAGTAGAACCAGTAGCAAGAACATCAAAATTAGCAGATTCAGTAGCAAAAACATCAACATTAGCAAATCTGTGGCAAGTACATCAAATTTAAACAAAATATCATTTGGCTTTTCTCCAGAATAGAATTAAAAAGTTTATTTAACATTTTATGAAAATTAAAACTTTTATACATTATGTAGAACTATTCTGCTCTAACACAATATAATAAAAGTTATTATTACTTTAAAAGAAATAAAATAATGAAATACTTAATATTAAGTTCTATCTCATCATCTATAGATTGATACCTTTGTATTGTAAGTAACTTAATAGTAAATATTTCATTATTTTATTTCTTTTAAAGTAATAATAACTTTTATTATATTGTGTCAGAGCAGAATAGTTCTACATAATGTATAAAAGTTTTAATTTTCATAAAATGTTAAATAAACTTTATAATTTTATTCTGGAGAAAAGCCAAATAATATTCTGTTTAAATTTAATCTCTCAGAAAACAAATAAAGCATAAAGTACATCAAAATTAGCAGATCCAGTAACAATAACATCAACATTGACAGATCCAGTAGCAACTTTATCAATTCTAAATTTATCCAAGCAAAATTCATCAACTGTAAGTGTTCAAGATGTAGCTCCAATCCTCAAAAAAGTGTTCGGAAAATAATAAAAAGAAGTGGTGAAAAACAGAATTCACAGATTTTATTAAGTACTCCAATGAAAATTCACTTTGTGAAAAAAATTTATGCAAGAAAAACTTACGGTGCGAAGAACAAAGTTCAGAAAAAGAAATTAAAGAAAGTTATTGAAAGTGAAACCGAGACAGAGGAATCCGATGTTGATATGCCGGATTTAAGAGATAATGAAGTTAAGATTGAAGATTTTATGAATCTAGAAAATGAGTGCATACATTGCGAAGAATTTGGTCGTGATAATGAAATGTGGTTTCGATGCATATTGTGTGGAAGATGGACGCACTAAGACTGCAGGTTGGGACACTGGGACACACAAAAAGAAATAAAAAAAAGGGTATTCAAATTTTAATTTAAAAAGTGTTCTACGATAAAAATTTGTATTTTATGGCTAAATAATAAAAACATATTTTTTAATGTTTTTTTGTTCAAATAAACCTTTGTATTTAAATATTAATGAAGTTTTATTATTTTAAACTGCACCTGTTGATATACGCGACATTACAACATAATATGCGCAATATTACCCCTCGAGATGGGGAAAATCGCGCATTTGCAATATTTTAAACAAACTAAATTTTATCACAAAATATAAATCTAAAATACAAAGACTATAGTAATTATTGTTTATTATTTATTGCTTTAGATTTAATATTAATTTTGGTGTTTTTAATCAGCTTAAAGTATATGTAATCATTAATTTTCCTTAGGTGCGCGGTATTCCTCCACTTTTTCCTATAATGCGCGTTTTTTAAATATAATTTATTAAATAGGGTTATTTCTGCCTAATCTAAAATATAAGTATTTTTTTATTTAAATGTCAAAAACATTTACATAAAACATGAGCATACAGACAAATAACAAAAAAATAAAATAAGAATAACCAATTAGAAGTTTCCAATAAAGGTTATGTGTTCAATCTGTGAATTCTTATTTTGTATATTCTTATATTATTTTAATGTTATTTGTCTGTATAAATTTAGCAACACAACATACAACAACATTTTTAAAACGTCCCAAAAAACTTTTAAAACCTGTTCCTAAAACGTGCCGCCCTCTCAAAGGTGTCCCTCGAGGCAGACAACCCGATTTGTCGCCCCCACCCTAGATCCGGAGCTGATAGATATAACATTTTTCTCCGATCGGTTATATACAGGGCGAGTTACAACTAAAAATATAAAAAAGGCCAAGAGTAAAGTGCCCCCATTTTTAAAAATAGGAATTAATTGTATAAGTAAATGTTGTAGATAATTAAATTTAATATAACTTATAATATAAATTTAACGTTAAAAAATAAAAGTAATAAAATTATTTTTGTCAGTTTTTTTACATTATGCATTAATACTTGGCTTAAGGAAGCAAATTTTAAAAAATATTTAAAATGATTACGTTTTATTTAAATTTTGCTCCCCCTTGCCCATTATTTAAGTTGTAATGAGCAATGTAAAAAATGACAATTACATTTTTTACTCTCATGCTATAACCCCAAATTTTGACATAAAATTCCCAAAATTACGTTTTAAAATTCCAAAATGTTTGGTCCATTTGTCCTTTTGTAACACCTATCCTGGTACACAATGTATTTTTAATGTCATGCGAATAACTACTTTTAAACCTGTTGGGGCACACTGTTTAATTTGGCCGAAAAAATATTGGGATTGTCGCGTACCCCAAAGAGTAGGTACCAGATTTAGCTAAATTTATTCAGAGTGCTTATGCACATTTCTTTTTTTTTTAATTTTAATACCGTTAAAAATTCCTTGGTCACTTTAACTTACCTCATGCTCCTTCGTCACACCAATCCAAGTAACGTCATTATAATTTTGACAATCACCAATAAAAAATCTTCTCATCTCACCAATTGGATTATTTGTCGTAAATCTAAAACAATTTAATTCACACTGAAAATGTCCTGAAGAGGATATTGGTAAACATTTGTAGCATAGGCCTTCAGTTCTATGTCGATCCCACGAATCTTTTGATATAACTTCAAAGTAAATATAGGGTGATTTTGGAAATTCTAAAACAGAAAAGACAAAACAAAACAATGCAGGGTTGTATACTAAAAGTGGTAAATGTTAAAGTTAAAAAGAAATAAACAAAGAAATTTATTCTCGCTTGTAATATTACTAGTGCCTAACTTATTTCTGGAAATTTTTTCGAGGCCAAGAAAAAATTCCTGGAATGATTTAAGTACGTCTAGTATTCGCGTTTATTTAGGAACCAATTGTTTTCCAGATATAGGGTGTTTTTTTAATTAGGATTTTATTAATATCCCTTAACTTTTTTATTAAACATTTACGATCTTGTTTTTTCGACAGTTCAAAGACAAAAATCCATGTTTTTCGTGTCATTTACCTGGACTCTCTCTCGACTGACGCATTCTGCCTGCCTCACAGAAGTTATCAAAGTGGCTGTGTCGGGTCCATGGTGTAAACCGGGGTATACACGGTCATGCAAACCTGAAACGCACTTGCATGAAAGCAAATGTCAAATGAAGGTTTTGATACACACGATTCAGATGTACCTGTCAGTTCAGCGTCAGTTTTGGCAGTTGGTGGTGTGATCAAATTAAACATAAGAGTAATTCAGCGAAAAGATTTTTTATTTTTGTCAATGTATTCATTACATTTAACTTTCCAAAAGCATGGATAACCTTGGTACATATCTATAAAATTACGCAATACATCTTCCTGGCGCCAAAGAGCCATTTTGTTAACTCAAAACCAACAATATAATCCCGTAAACGACGTTCCTAAACTGTAACGTTAACTGACGTGTCCTACACATGCACGAGTTTGCACGACGCGCGCCACGATAAATCAAACTCGGGCATCAAGTCGCATGCCAAGCCAGATATGGCAGTTTTTTAATACACATGGTCAAATTTGCGCGCAAGCTTTGGTTTTTTTGACAGATGATGACAGTTTTGCATGACCGTGTATACCCCGGTTAATACGAAAAGCAAGAGTTTCTTATAGTAAGTTAGTAAAACGAACCGTAAATAATATATATTTTTAATACCGCCAAAGCTACATTTACCAAATTTGATCTCTGAGGTGTTTTGAACATGTGAAATCGAATAGTGATATCGGTACTGTTGTCAGATTTCGCGGTTTTGTACTACACGTATTTTTTTAAAGTATAATGCCCCATTTATTTTTATTGTATTTAATTGGGAAAATTAAATTTAGTATATTTCTAAATTTTTAAAAATCTGTCTATATTAGTTGCTGAGATATGGTACACTACACGTTCAGCGAATGGTAAAAGTTAGCGCCAAAATATCTTTAAAACCGCTAAACCTGTGTATACCAAATTTGGTATTTGGGAATCTTTAGGTATGCCTAATTAATTAGTGATATCAGCATTGTTGCCAAATTTAATCAAATTACGGTATCTGTCATATCTCGGCAAGTGGTAAAGATTGAATTTTGAAAATTTAAAATCCTAATAAAGTTGACTTGCTTATTTTAGCATTAAAATTAATAGGGTATTCCATTAAATCTGACAACAATAACGATATTGCGGTTTAATTTGACTTACCAAACAACCTTTAAATACCGAATTGTGTGAATGCAGCTGATGCGGTTTTGGAGTTATTTGACCGCATCCGAACTTTTTACCTAAAATGTGGTGCTGTGATATCCTAACAACTAGTAAAAATTTAATTTCGAAAATTTGTGAACTTTGTAATTTGATCTGCGTAAATTATTGCAATAAAAATAAAGGGCATTCCATTAAAAATAATAACAAAGAAGGTATGTGTAGCACAAAACAGGAAAAACCAGGAATGGTGCCGATATTAGTGGTAATATCTTTCATATACCAAATTTGGGACATGTTGCTTTAGCGGTTCAAAAGATATTAAAGAGATGCAATACTTTTGACTTACTCAGTGTAAACGACTTATTCGACTCTATTGTTTTCTTATATCACTTCCGGTAAAATCATATCTTACCGTCGCCGTCGGCCAACGAATTTAATAGTAGACTCCTGCTGTTTTTTTTCGTATATTGTCGCGACAGTAGGGAACTATTTCCATTTTTCCTATGACTTACCAGTATCTTGCATATGCATAAAATTGTATTCCAATAGAACCTCCACACAATGCCCAAAATGCACAAGACCATCCTCATTAACTGCTCTGCAGATTTGCGTTCTTCCTTTTAAACTTTCCGGATTTGTGCATGACCACTTTTCTGGCAGATCAATAAAGTACTGAACATACTGATCTGCATATTCAAATTTTTTTCCCCAAGATATTTCCAAAAACAAGAAGACATATAGTTTATTTTTTGGAGGAAGCTTAAAGGTATCAGTCAATGCTTGACATCTAAGTGAAGCTTTGTATTCGTTTATCTGAAATTGTGGTTAAAAGATTGCTGATAATTTTAATAATTGCTGCACTAAGTATCTTAGCACAAAAAATACAAAATTATAAAAAGGAATTGAGACGTCTTCCCATAACCATAACCATGAAAAAGAAACGCAAGCTTCCTTCTAGAGGTCTTAATTTCTCTTGCGTTTTTTTGCGAAGTTTTACTTACTGTACACGGCATAATAATTGTCTTCTCTTAATGCAAAATGTAACGTGTTATAAAAAGCCGATCGAAAAGTTTTTATGGTAAAACATCAACCGAATAAATTAGTTAACTCTATGAATTGTCCTTACGTATAAATAGATTACGTATTTTCAGAAAGTCGTTCATTTATAAAAGCAAAAACATAAATTTGGATTATAAATTTAAAGCGGGACTTTAAAACTAACAAAATTAACGAAAATACATAACAAGCACGAAAGTAAACAATAAAAACAGCGGATTCCGTAAAGAACTTATTGTCGAGGCAGTGAACCAAAAAAGTTCGAAATATTTTAGGACAGGACGGATCGGAATGCGATTTTTGCATTTGCTTCCAAAAATTATTTGAAAAATTTGAACCTAATTTTTTCTAATATAAACCGGTTGTTGTTGAATTGCTGCAGCCAAAAATGTCTTCAAGAAATACTTTTTTTAAGACGGCCTTTGGAAAATTTAATAACTTTGTAAATAAGACCCAGAACTGGCCCAAGTCGGGTACTCGGGGGTTTTTGAGGTCGCTAATCACAATTATGATGCTCAAATTGACACCGACGAACATCATCTCCGTGACACTCTCCCAAAATTCATTCAGGGAAGGAGAGAAGCTCAGCGACTGGGAATTTTTGAGTCGCTGAATTAAAATATGGCATCGGCGAACACCCTACGGACACCTGGTGCTCACCAACCTAAACATGGAAGCTATCTTCGACAATTTTTCTTACATGAGTGCTAAAAACAGACCGAAAATTATTGTGGGGGCGGTTTGTGGGGCCCTAAATCTAAATTTCATGTCGAAAATAACCTTCCAAATACCTGGTACACCGGAACCCTGATCCTCATTGTGGTGGCCTTAGAGCGCCAGATTTCACCTTCCACCTTTGTACATAAAACTTAGGTAGTTGTAAATATATTTCAGTGTCAAAATGACATAAAATACGTTCGTTGTTATCTATATTAGTATGTAAAATAAACGGGTTTTGTGCTGGAAAAAATAGACTTTTATTGAGTAATCCAGATATTACACAAACACTACATTGGCGACGAGGATTAAACGGTTAAATAAGCAAGTTTACATACTATTTTAGTGAATTTAAAAACAATTAAACATGGGCAAAAATGACGCGGTTCAAACGGCCGTTACAGGTACGAGTGCTACGGGTGTTTTCGCGCCACCGATGGGTACTGTGCGTGAATTCGACCCAAACGTTAATAAATGGGACGTATACAAGAAACAGTTAATTCAATTTTTCATTATAAATAAAATTACTGATGATGATATAAAGAGAGCCATATTGCTAAATAACTTTAGTGAAAATGCGTACAGCATTCTTAGTGATTTATTAGTGCCAGAAGATCCCGAAAAAGTGTTGTATAGTGAAATAATCAGTAAATTAGACCAGCATTTTGGTTTGAAAACTAGCATATGGGGAGAAAGAATGGTATTTTACAGTGCTGAACAGTACCCAGAAGAGACAGTAAATAATTGGGCTGTCCGAGTCCGTCATCTATCTGCAAATTGTCAATTTGGCACATTTCTTAACGAAGCCATTAGAGATAGATTTGTATTTGGCATGAAGAAGGGCAGAATTTTCGAAAAACTGCTTCAGGAAGATGCTAAGACACTTACATTTTCCAAAGCGGTAGAAATGGCCCAAGGCATTGAGGCTGCAAAGACTTGTTACGGCAGTACCCTAAATGACGTAGAAATTAAAACTGAGCCACAAATTTATCGTGTTAGTACAAGTGAAAACCAAAAGTGGAAAATGCGCGGTGGTGAATCGTCACAGTGTTTTAGCAATAGTAGTCAAAGTGGGCCGAGCAGTAGGAGCAGTTTTTCAGAGGCCAGTACGAGTCGACCTCCACGTAGAGACATGGAAGGGAGCAGAAACAGAACAATTTGTCAGGTTTGCGGAAAGCCAGGACACCCCGCTGAAATATGTCGGTATCGTAATTATACATGCAATATTTGTCAAGAAAAGGGTCATTTATCGAACGTATGCAAAAACTCTCGCTACGCGAATAAAAAAAGGTCCTATTTTATGGAATTTGAACATGAAAATTTTAGAGATAACAACGACAATGGCGATAATTTTTTGCATATGTTTAACTTAGAGACCGTAAATCAAGATTTACCTATTAAACTGAAGGTTAATTTAGAAGGTAGAATTTTAGATATGGAATTAGATAGTGGTAGTGCTGTCACAGCCATATCAAAATATTTTTATAATAAATATTTTTCACATCTTCCACTTCGTTCTGCAAAAACAAAGTTAATCAGTTATTCAGGAGAAAAAATAGATCCCGCAGGGACAGTCTCCCTTAACTTTACCTATAACAATAAAACATGCCCTGTTGATGTATTTGTTGTAAACAATGGGGGACCTCCACTTTTGGGTCGAGATTTTATGTATAAATTTAATTTAGGTATACAAGAAATTAAATATGTTACCACTGAAAAAGAAATTATAAAAAAGTTAGAAATAAAGTATAAAGATGTGTTTTCAGATGGTATAGGTACTTTTAGTAAAGGAAAAATTGAAATCAAACTTAAGCCAAGTACGCAACCGAAATTTTTTAAACCACGGGAGCTTCCATACGCGCTTAAAGATAAAGTCGAACAAGAATTGGAGAGACTACTTAAATTAAACATTTTAGTTCCTGTTGATTACAGCAATTGGGGTACACCGATTGTACCTGTGTTAAAGGGTGATGGCACCGTGCGTTTATGTGGTGATTATAAAATAACAATAAATCAGGCAATCGAAGTGGACAGATTTCCGATTCCCCGCATTGAAGATTTGTTTACACAACTTCAGGGGGGCAAACCTTTTCAAAAGTTGATTTATCGCACGCGTACCAACAAGTTTTACTTACCGAAAATTCTAAAATGCTTACAACCATAAGTACTCACAAAGGGTTGTTTTATTACAATCGCTTACCTTTTGGAATATCTATTGGGCCGTCAGCCTTTCAAAGAATAATAGAAAGAGTCTTACAAGGCATATCGGGGGTGGTTTGTTTTCAGGACGATGTGTTAATTACGGGAAAACATTTGGACGAACACGCGTCGCGATTGAATGAGGTATTTTTAAGATTAAAAACATGTGGCTTAAAAATAAAAAAAGTAAATGTGTATTTTTCAGGAATCCGTCTCATATTTAGGATATATATTAAATAAAGATGGTCTTAAAAAATCGCCAGAAAAAGTAAATGCTATTTTAGATGCACCTTCTCCACAAGATAAAACTCAACTACAATCATTTTTAGGCTTAATTAATTATTATCGTAAATTTATCCCAAACATAGCAACACTGGCGTATCCGTTATATGCGCTTTTAAAAAATGACACTGTATGGAATTGGTCGAAAGATTGTGAAGAAAGCTTTAAAAATCTTAAACAGTTAATAGCTTCTCCCGATATTTTAGTACATTACAACCCTGAATTAAAATTAAAATTAGCGTGTGATGCTTCACCGTACGGCGTCGGAGCAGTGTTGTCACACGTATTTACAAACGGTATAGAAAAGCCAATTTGTTTTGCCTCCAGAACTCTAAGTGATACAGAAAAAAGTATAGTCAAATTGACAAGGAAGCGGTTAGTTTAGTTTTTGGAGTTACGCGTTTTCACCAGTACCTTTTCGGCCGCAGATTTACGTTAGTAACAGATAGTAAGCCACTATTGGCTATTTTTGGAAACAAAAGGGTATTCCGCAAATGGCTGCAAACAGGTTACAGCGTTATGCTTGGCTATTATCTGGCTACGTCTACGATATTGAATATGTTAAATCAGAAAAAAATGTTTCAGATTTTTTTCCCGCTTGCCAATAGCTGCAAAACAGACGGAATCAAATTCTTTTTATTTAGAAAAAGACTTTACATATTTAAATTTTATTGAAAAACAAGAACATAAGTTAGATATTGCTAGTTTACAAAAGGAAACGGCGAACGATAAAATTTTAAAGCATATTTTTAATTTTGTTTTACACGGATGGCCTTCCAAAGTTGAAGAAAAATTTAAAACATATTTTATGCACAAAGACGAATTAACAATAGAAAACAATGTTTTAATGTGGGGACATAGAGTCATTATTCCTCTTTTAATGCAACCGTTTTTACTAAAAGAACTGCATAAGGCGCATATGGGAATTGTTAAAACCAAGTCACTTGCGCGTAGCTATGTTTGGTGGCCATCACTTAATAAAGATATAGAGCAATTGTGTAAATCATGTGAATCGTGCTTAAAATATCAAGCTAGTCCCGAATCATGTCCACTAATTCCATGGAAGTTTCCTGAAAACCCGTGGGATAGATTACATTTAGACTTTTTAGGCCCTTTTAATAACAAAACGTATTTATGTGTTACGGATGCATATTCTAAATGGATAGAGGTGTATCTAGTACCGAGTACCGCATCTTCCACCACCATAGATAAGCTTTTTACTCTTTTTGCGCAGTTTGGTTTACCTACGTGTATAGTGTCAGATAATGGATCTCCATTTTCTTCAAATGAGTTTAAAAATTTTTTGGCCAAATTTGGTATTGAACACAAAACTATAGCCCCTTTTAATCCTAGTACAAACGGATGCGCTGAAAATACAGTTAAAACTGTTAAGAATTTTCTAAAGAAAATTGTGGGGGACAAAGATTTGCCTACTAAATTGCAGGAGTTTTTGTTTGATTATAGAACCACAGCGCACTGTTCAACTGGTGAAAGCCCGGCTAAATTATTATTAGGTCGCTCTGTCAGGACCAGGTTTAATTTAATTAGTCCTCTGAGTGAAAATAACGTCGAAAATAATAGGGATTTAGTAATTTCAAATGTAGAAAATGCTCAAAGGCGCCAAATTAGAAACAGAGGGGGAAGAAGGAAAATACGACTTACTGTCGGACAATTAGTCATTTGTAAGGACTATCGTAAACCAAATCACATAGTTTGGAGCAAGTGCAGAGTCACAAAAAATTGGTACGTATACGTATTTAGTTAATGTCATCGGTACACCCCTAATATGGAAGCGCCATATTAATCAAATCCGAGAGTGCGGAATAGAAAAAAATAACGACTTTGGCTTTAGTTTAGCTAATAGTATGAATATATCAAATAATTATGCAAATAGGGAAAGGCCTAGTATACCTACACATAGAGACTCTAGCGAATCAAACTGTAATTTAAGTATAAGGCCTCAGCGTGCTAGAAGGCCACCAGACCGTTTAAATATTGAGTGGTAAGTCAAAGAATATTTTGTCAGAATTAGACCCCAGGGAGTGTGGTGGCCTTAGAGCGCCAGATTTCACCTTCCACCTTTGTACATAAAACTTAGGTAGTTGTAAATATATTTCAGTGTCAAAATGACATAAAATACGTTCGTTGTTATCTATATTAGTATGTAAAATAAACGGGTTTTGTGCTGGAAAAAATAGACTTTTATTGAGTAATCCAGATATTACACAAACACTACACTCATCTCCTTGGCTTTTCCGATGGAATCGAAAAAGACAACCTTAAAATCGTTATGGGAGGTTCTTTGAGGCGCTGAATTAAAATTTTAGGTCAAAAACGACCCCAGAGCACCTGGTGCACCGCAACCTGGTCCTGAATGTCGTCACCGAGGGTTTTACAGATACACTCGATAAAGACGAACCGAACATCGTTTTTGGGGGTATAACTACGTGGAAATGTTGATTTTAGCAAAGACAATTATAGTTTTACTAATTTTAGTTAAATTATATATGGAGAAAAGAAACAGAATGAATATATTTTGGCGAATTTCATGCGATTGTGGCTGTAAAACCCTTGGAGACGACGTTCTGGGTGAGATTACGGTTCACCAGGTGCTCTGGGGATCGTTTTTGACGTGAAATTTTGATCTCGTGCCCCAAATAACCCCCATAGTGATGTTCTGTTTGTCTTTTTCGATTCTGTCAAAAAAGCCACGGAGATGACGTTCAGGGCTAGATTCAGGTGCATCAGGTGTTCAAGAGGTGATTTTGGACGTGAAATTCGCACCCTACAAACCGCCCCCACAATCATTTTCGACTTGTTTTTGGCAGTCTTGTTGGGAAAATTCTTGAAGATGACGTCCGCGTTCAGGTTAGGGCGCACCAGGTGTCCGTGGGGTATCTGTTGATGTCAAACTTGGGTTCAGCGACCCAAAAACCGCCGGGTGTCGAGTTTCTTTCCTTCGCCGCTTGAACTTTGGGTGAGTCCTACGGAGGTGACGTTCGTTGGCGTTTCTGAACTCCAGGTATTTGGGAGGTCAATTTAAACATCATAATCGTGATCAGCGACCACAAACAACCCTGAGTACCCTACTTGGGCCGGTTCTAAGTCTTATTTAAAGTTATTAAATTTTTCAAAGGGCGTCTCAAAAAAACATTACTTGAAGACATTTTTGGCTGCAGCAATGCAACTTCTGGTTCGTATAAGATAAAAATTAGGTACAAATTTTACAAACAATTATTAGAAGCGATGTAAAAAACCGCATTTCGATCCCTCCTCTCCTAAAAAATTCCGAACTTTTGCCCTTTTTATTGCTTTATTGCCTCGACTATTAGAAGTATCCATTTTTTTTCGAAAATCCTGCCAAACAGTAATTTTTTAACATGGTTGCCATATAGTCCATTCCTCACTTCCACAAAAAATTAACGTACATAAGGACTAGCCATTAAAATAGGATAAAGAAATGGAAATATTAAAAGTTAATTTTTTGTTCCATGACATCTTAGTGCAAACAAAACATTTTAACAGGTTTAGATAATTTATTATTTATTTTGCTTTACTACTGACGCTTTTAATAATAATTGTAGTCACACAAAAATAACATCTGATTCGTAATTTTTTTGATTTGGCTCATATTATTGCAATGACACAGTTTATGTGACATGTTAGCCCATTCAGTCAAAAAAGATTCACAAAATTGTGAAAAATGTCCAGGTCCTAAAAGGAATGATGTCTACAGTGCCGATCCTGAACAAGTGTGGAATCTTTTATTCAATGAACAAATTTTAAATGTTATTCTTAAGTCTACTAATGCAAGATTATCAAAACAAAAACAAAAATACAAAAATAGTGGAAATATTTACGATATGCGTGATTTGGATCTTGTCGAACTAAGAGCTTTTTTAGGATTGCTTATTTTCACGTCAATTTTTAAATCCAACCATGAGGACATAAGAACTATTTTTGCCACAGATGGTTCTGGACGAGATATTTTTCGATGCGTAACAAATGCGAATCGATTTTCAACTATTCTTTCTTCTCTAAGTTTCGACGATGCAGAGACTAGACAGGAAAGAAAAAAAGAAGATCCATTAGCTGCTATTTCCGAAGTTTTTAATAATTTTATATTAAATTGCCAAGAGGCTTACAACATAGGAATATATGCATGTATCGATGAAATGTTCATTCCATTTCGAGGTCAATGCAAATTTAAAATGTTTATGCCAGCAAAACCCTGCAAGTATGGTCTAAAAGTTATGGCTTTAACAGATGCTAGAACAGGTTACCTCCTGAATGCTTATATATATTCTGGAGAAGATTTTGACAGCTATTTATTAACTGACGAGGAGAAAAAGTTTTCAAAACCCACGCAAGCTGTACTAAAACTTGCCAAGCCTATTTATAACACAAACAGAAATATTACAGCTGACAGCTGGTTTTCTTCCATAGAATTGGTAAATTTTTTGAAAACAAAAATCTAACGTTTGTGGGAACACTTAAAAACAATAAAGGTGAAATTCCTCCTACATTTTTGCCGGACCCAAAAAGAGACGTTGGTTCCCGCCTCTACGGATTTACCAGCGATACAACCATGCTATCCTTTGTACCCAAAACAAATAGAGCAGTAGTATTAATTTCATCTCTACATAATCACGAAAATATTGACTATGACACTGGTGAACCCGAAATTCTTAGCTTTTATAATATGACAAAAGGGGAGTGGACAGTCTGGACCAAGAGTGCAATGTCTTCTCTTCAAGTCGAAGAACTTGCCGATGGCCCATGGCAATATTTTTCAGGTTGGTTGATATAACGTCCGTAAATTCCTATATTATTTACCAGTCATATCAAGATAATCCAGAAATTAGTCGATATAATTTTTTAAAACAGTTGGCAATGCTCTTGGTTACCCCCACTTGAAATGCAGATACCAAAGTTTACATATTACTCGTGAAATTCGATTATCAATTGAACGCATCCTAAAATTGAAAGAAGAAAGACAACTTATGGGTGAAGAAAAATTGGCTAATAGAACGACTTGCAGAAAGTGTCCCTCAAAAAAGGAAGAAAAACATTTCATGCTTGTATTATGTGTAAAACACCAATTTGTATGGAATGCACCAAAAGAATTTGCCAAGAATGTGCACCCTAAGGATACTAGAAGTTAACCCTTTGCAGAAAATTTTATATAAGGTGTCTCCTAACTACAATACGAAAGTTTATAGGGTCATTTTTGTATGAAAAAAGTTCACTTAAACATACTTCCGGAGTTTTTTGTTTATGAAATACAATTTTTTAAGTTTCTTTTAAAAAAGTCGAAATTTTATAAATGAGATAATACTGGCCCTAATAAACTTAATTAAATTACAACTTTAAAAAGTCTTTTTACATTTCGTCGGTTAAAAGGTAAAAGTACAAGTTGGAAAAAAAATGTTCAAACATTTTAAAGTTATTTATAGTAAAAGTTTTTGTAGAAATAATTTATAAGTTACATTTCTGACATCCATAACCTTTATTGAAATATTATACAAAAAACAATGGTTTTTCTTTTTTCACACATTTTTAATAAAATTGTTGTTATTTCCTGAACCATAAATTGTCACTTTAGTGAGTTTTACTTTTAAATCGACAATTTAACAAATGCACAAAATTTCAATAAAAACGCGTTAATGGCATTTAATATACCGTGTGTCCAAGGAAGCATGGGAATCTCAGTAACTATTAGAGATATAGCTTAGGTTAAATTAGGAAAAAGTTGTGTTTTTTACAGCTTATTTACATGCCGTTTAAAAACTTGAAACATTTTCATGGTCTGCTGAGATATTTGGCAAAAACCAAAATTTGACTATATCGATTTTATTTTTTCTGACTTTATTTAAAGAGATATAAAAAACTAATAACACTTTTTATTGGTACTTTTTAGCTACCACATGATGGTGTTTTTAGATTTAATACCCGACGTTTCGTTTTCAAGAAGCCATCATCAACTTTATTTTTTTATATGGCTCGAAAAAAAGTACACCCTGTATCTGATCCCATTTTTTATTACAAATTCAACGATGTATCACATGTCATATTTCAATTTTTAGTTAAAAGAAAAATTGGATTTTTTCTATTTTTTAAAATTAGTTTTTAGTAGGCCTTGCAAACAAATGCTTGGACGTTAATACCTGTTACCGTATTTGTAATATAATTTAATATCATTATAAAATAGTATTTGTCGTTATTACCCTGTTTGTCGATTTGTTGTTTATAGAGAAATTGTTCTTATTGTTACTGTTGTCTCTATTATTGTTTATTGGTAAATAGCTAAAATCTTATTGTATTATTACGGTCGAATATACAGGATGGACATTATAGCCATGAAGATAAGTTTGACATGCTAACGTGCTACATTTTGTGCTGCAAAAATAAATGAAGGTATCATTTCTGCAGTTAATAAATTATGGTAAATACATAGACCTGGGGCTCTATTCCACTATTCATAAGCGCCTTTTTGTTTGCGTTTTATTAGTTTTTCTTTATTTCCTCTAGGCTCTTATGAAAACAAAAAGGTCTTCGTTCGTGCATAGCCACCTTCACAAATTGGCGGACAACACCGCATTAAAATTTAAAATATGACAGATTTGTCAAAGTCAAGCGTACTTTTCATCTTATGGAAACTCATAAATAGTAAAGTTAGATACCCAAATTTGATTTTATTACTAAAGTTAAAACTCATTTTAAAGAATCCACTGATTTTTGCGGTGTAAACTAGGCTATCAGTCAGTACGTAGCTAACCCACAATACACCAAAGGTAGCATTTTCAGGTTAGAAAATGTTATTATTCCCATTTTATGAAAAATATTAAATTCGTTAAAAATGATGTTTTCCACTGTAAACAACGTGTTGAAATTGCTTTGATTTATTACCTAGTAGTAGTTTTCTTTGTCTAAATATGAGGCATCAAGTAAGGTAGAAAAAAAGGTGAGTTTATATATCCTATATTTATATGTTGTGCCCCTTTAAAATTTTTGATATTTTTAGCTTCTAACAGAGATTGCAAGAAACCTCTAGTCATTTAATAACACGGCAACTAACCCAGGAAACCCATGAAATGCATCAAAACTCAAGACCATGTTTGATAACAGACAAAGAAGGTCCTACAAAAATACCCCATAAAATTTTGCCTAAACAATGTGTTTACACTGATTAATAACTTGCCTATTGTTTATTTTAAAATGCGTGCACTTGAATATGGAAAGGTATTATTTCATTGCTGTTTTAAATGGAAGTACAAAAGCAACTGTGAGTAAAATTTGCATTAAAAGTATACTAATATTTTCATAAAATTATTACAAGTATCCATGAGATACCGTCCCAGTTTCTTTAAAAAGACATTTACTTTTGTATTTGTGTCTCTTCTTGCTTTTACCAGTTCACAGCTCGAAAACCCTTACGTAACTAAACCTAACCTAAACCAATGATCTTTTCACAGGAGCAATATTCTCTTTTACTTAATGGCTTTTAATTTTTCTTTTATAATTTATATACTCTAGTACTCTACAATGTCCTAAGTTAACCCTGCTAATGCTAAAAGTTAAAATAATGCTTATTTAACTCGTATTAATTTTTATAGAAAACCCTACATTTGCTTATTTAAAGCTGAAATTTGTATCTTTTCATTTTTAGGTGACTGCCAGATTGTAAAATTATTTGTATTATATGAAACTCACTAGAAAGTGTATGGATTTAATTGGTTTTTCAAGCTGGTGTATGAATTAAGAAAAATATTTTATATAAACTGGGAGTATTTTCAAGACCTTATCTGCAAAAATATTCTGGTACAAAAACTTTTGGTGTTTATAAAAGAACGTTTATTTACTATAATGTACTTTTTTTATTGTAAACCTAAGAATTAAAACAAAGACAACAAAATATTATTGATTGTTTTATTATTTTTTACAAATTACAGAAGCATTATAATTTATATGTTAGTCATGTTGGGCATTATTAGTTTGATTATCGATCATTTGATATTATTCTTGAACTATTATGCAATGTTGTTATCTTCTGGCATGGTCCTAAGGGATATTCATAGTCTTCTAGAGTCCTACAAATAAAATTATCATTATTATATAAATGAAAAAAAAACTAGCAATAAAAGGTTTTGATAATTACTCTTTGTTTAAAATCATGTAAGTAACAAATGTGTTTTACTATCTTTGGGTATTTATTTGAACTAATAATATTTAACGATATGCACTGACAATTTATAGTAATTCTCTTGAAAGAGGAAGCAACTATGATTTTGCCCAATATTGGTATACAGGGGTTTTTGGGGGCGCTGATCACGAATTTGAAAGAACTTTTAGTAGAAAACATTTTGTTTTCGAGATATCCGTCATCAAAGTTAAAAATCAAAACATTGTTATTCTCACTATATTTCCCTCTGTCTTTTTGCACAAAATTCTTAATATAACACTAAATTAGAACATAATATTTAATTAACCAGCAAACAAAAATTACCAGCCCCTTTTTTATTAGTTCTGTGCCCCTGTATATCAAATTTGGTCAAAATTGGGGTTGCTCCAACTTTCGAGACAATTACCCAATTGGCATAAATAAGACAAATATTTTTTAAAATATTACCTTTTTAAACTAAAAAGAAATTTATCATAAATGTTTTTTTCTAAATATGAGTTTACTTTAGTTTAATACTTACCTTAAGTGATATTTTAATGTAGTTTGCTAATCTCCATTTCCAGTCTTTGTCCTAATCAATAACCCTTTGTCCTAATCTAACATTCTGTACAAGTACCCAACACTCAATAAAGGCCTTCTTTTAGAAAGTATAAATGAAAGATGGTATAAATGTTATATGCAATAACTTGTTAGATAGTTACTTTTCCAAAGCAATAAGTAATTTTTCATAATTTTTCTTTTCAATCTATATTTTGACAACTGGCATATTCATTTTACTCCAAATGAGCTTCAGGCTAACGCTTTCACGCACTTTTGCGCCGGCGGAGCTGCAGGTATCGCTTCACGAACCCTTTTTGGTTATAGGTTATGTGATTTAGAAACTATTTTGCTTACAAATGATTATTCTGGCTGCGGAGGACCATGTTTATTATTTATTTGCTTCTTGTATTTCAATTAAACTGTATACTTTGTTTTTAATAGCTTAGTTAACTGATTTTTTCAACTTTAATTTCACATTAAAGGAATTTTAGGTTATGTAATGACTTTGAATTTTGTCAGATGTCAGATGGTAATACAGATTTCTGTTTTATGACCGCCTGTTTTGAAAAACAAGTGAAGGTTATTCGTTCGTTAAACAAAAACAGATGAAGGTTATACGCTCCCGGAACGTATACGTTCAACGCGAACGAATGAGTTCAATTTAGCAGAATTGAGCCCCTGGTATTTTAGCTCCTAAAATTCCACACCACATATTAAACCCAAAACGTTCTTGATGTTTCGATATTTTCTTAAATAAGCTTTAAAAAACACAACTTTTTACTAATTTAACCTAAGCTGTATCTCCAATAGGTACTGAGATTTCCATGCTTAGAATCCTTATCTTGGACACACTGTATAATAAAAGTTGACACAGAAAGCAAAAACATTAGCCTGATGAAAAATAATTAGTTAAAATGGTGGTTAAAAGTTTTATTATTATATTTTTAAAGTAAGTGTTCATAATACTGGCTAATTATTTATTAATAAAAAAATACAATACATTTAAAAAGTATAAAGTGTATTTGCTTTTAATTTTAGCTAAATTAAATTAATTTTAATTTTAAGATAAAAATTAAAAACCAAAAACAAAAGTTTTTTTGACTTTTCGCGAAAATGTTTAAGGTTAGGGTAACAATAGTTATTACATAAATTATTGTAGGTGTTTTATATTCAACAATTTTTGTATTTAAAGTTTTTTAATGGGATTCATTGTTTAGCTTGTAATCGTAAAAAAGCATTTTTGCAAAAAATGGTGTTAACAAAATATAGTTTTGCATCTTAATAAGCAGTATTGATTAACCATCCTAAGGAACATACGTATTAAATATTACAAAGAACACTTTTTTTAATTCTTTATGCGATAACGGTGAAAATTTAAATTTGTACATTAGTGAATACTTATTTTAAGCTTTATTATCTTAAGATAGCCTAATAAACAGTGAAAAGTCACAGAAACCCTTATTATCGCATAGAAAAATCAAAGAAAAACTTTTTGCTTGTAAATTAATGAGTTTGCACATTTAGGAGTAATTTTTATTTTTTAACATTTTTTTCTTTAAAATAAAATTCAATATTTTTAAAAATATGGGTTCCTTCAAAATAAAATACATATTTTTTAAATTTTGGTTTTACACCATGCAGAACTTTGTATGAAGAATGACTTTTTTGGTAAAATTAATAATAAATAATTAGATAATTAGATCCTTAAGATATGATTAAATAAAAAATTTCATGTATTTATCGCCTTCATCAAATAAAACTTATAAAAACACAGTTTTTTATTTTTTAAAAATTCTTGCAATATGGACAAAATCGTGACTGATTTATCTTAACTTAATTAATAGTTGATATATAAATCTAAAATTTTAGGATATGATAATTTGGTAAATTAAATGTATTTTTTACTAAAAATTGGATCCTTGCTAAAAAAAAAAATTTGGTTTTTGTCTTCAGATCGCTGCCCTGTGTGCCGTTCAGACCTAAGAGTAGAAAAGCATACTTAATTAACTTTCATCTATGAAAATAAATCGTAATTAGTAATTTGTGTTTATTCTGTATAAATATATTTATTATTTTTTTATGCACGATTATTCCGAAACATTTAGTTTTTTTTGTATTGGTAAGGTATTTCTACAGGGTTGCCCGAAAAATAATAGTCTGAGCTATATTTAAATTTTAAAAAAGTAGTTTGGTACATTTTGTACTATTAAAACATACATATTTTTTTGTATTATTTAAATATACATATCTTAATAACCAGCTCGAAAATGTATTAAAAAAAAAGATTGCCATTATGCAGGGTGTGTCAAATATTTTGAAACTATATTTAAATTTAAATATAGCCTTAACCATTATTATTTTTAAGGCAACCTTGTAGCAACACTTTGCTTAAATACTACAATAAATATAAAAAAGGTTTTACCCCAAAAAAATGGGTGCATATTGCTTCATATTCGGATTTTACATGAAAACTATCTCAGGTGTCCCTCGCAAATTTTAATGAATCTGCAATATAGTATAGTACATAAGAAAACAAGTAACACGTATTTTTTATTGGCTATTACGCTTTTAAGGGGTGAAATTTACCTCTAAAATCTACTTCAAAACTATTTTTTAGATACCGTAGAAAACATTATTGAAGGCTGATATGATGTTCGATAATGAAAATTACGGTTTTAATTTTGTAAAGTAATCCTAATTTCTTCTCAAGATATTAAAAAAAAATTGAGGGTAAATTTCGGGGTGCATTTCACTTCTTTAAAGTGTTTATTGGCCGATAAAAAATACGTGTCTCTTATTTTTTAATAAATTACAACATATAGCAGTGTCATCAAAATCGGTAAGGGGCACCTGGGTTAGTTTCCTTGTTAGACTTTTTCACAAATTACATTACACGAATAAACTGCCTGATAGTCTATTAAATGCCTCATTAGTTTTATTATTGGTTCTGCAACATACAGTGTGTCTACGTAAGTTGGCGTCATATCGAAATCTTTTTATTTGAAAGAAGAATTTTTTTATAAAAAGTTGTACATGGTCCAAAACCTAAAAAGCAACCATCAGATATTAAATTGTATCGCTGAACGTATACGTTCAGGAGCGTATAACCTTCATCTGTTTTTGTTTAACGAACGATAACTTTTCACTTGTTTTTCAAAACAGGTGGTTATAAAACAGAAATCTGTATTACCATCTGGCATCTGACAAAATTCAAAGTCATTACAAAACCTAAAATTCCTTTAATGTGAAATTAAAGTTGAAAAATAGTTAACTAAGCTATTAAAAACAAAGTATACAGTTTAATTGAAAAACGGAAGCAAATAAATAATTAACATGGTCCTCCGCAGCCAGAATAATCATTTGTAAGTAAAATAGTTTCTAAATCACATAACCTATAACCAAAAGGGTTCGTGAAGAGATACCTGCAGCTCCGCCGGCGCAAAAGTGCGTAAAAGCGTTAGCCTAAAGCTCATTTGGAGTAAAATGAATATACCAGCTGTCAAAATATAGATTAAAAAAGAAAAATCATGAAAAATTACTTATTGCTTTGGAAAAGTAACTATCTAACAAGATTGTTGCATATAACATCTATACCATTTTCATTTATACTTTCTAAAAGAAGGCCTTTATTGAGTGTTGGGTACTTGTACAGAATGTTAAATTAGGACAAAGGGGTTGATTAGGACAAAGACTGGAAATGGAGATTAGCAAACTACATTAAAATATTATTTAAGGTAAGTATTAAACTAAAGTAAACTCATATTTAGAAAAAACATTTATGATAAATTTCTTTTTAGTTTAAACAGGTAATATTTAAAAAAATATTTGTCTTATTTATGCCAATTGGGTAATTGTGTCGAAAGTTGGAGCAACCCCAATCTTGACCAAATTTGATATACAGGGGCACAGAACTAACAAAAAGGGGCTGGTAATTTTTATTTGTTGGTTAATTAAATATTATGTTCTGACAGAGGAAATATAATGAGAATAACAAGGTTTTGATTTTTAACTTGATGACGGATATACGAAAACAAAATGTTTTCTACTAAAAGTTCCTTTCAAATTCGTGATCAGCGCCCCCAAAACCCCTGTATACCAATATTGGGCAAAATCATAGTTGCTTCCTCTTTCAAGAGAATTAGGTACTATAAACTGTCAGTGCATATCGTTAAATATTATTAGTTCAAATAAATACCCAAAGATCGTAAAACACATTTGTTACTTACATGATTTTAAACAAAGAGTTATTATCAAAAACTTTTGTGCTAGTTTTTTTTTCATTTATAT
>JACEGR010009113.1:0-29620 GCA_014170235.1 Listronotus bonariensis
TAGTTTTAGTTCTATGAAACGATTCGTTTTTTTTCTTGCCGCTAAAATACTTTTGGTTTTTCTTTTTCATAAAAGATACAGTACATACCTATTTTTTAAATTATGAAGAGCTTCGACAAAATCTTCGTAGGTGTCAAACGTGTCTCCAGGTTTCATTTTTGTTTGTTGATCAATTATAAAAAGTTTTTTTTTTATCTTTGGACAAACCACGAAGGTTAAAAGCCTAAATACTAACGTTCCGTGAGTGTCTTAAGCGAGGTAAGAGGGAGTTTGTTGACACGGGACTTAAACACTTGAAGATTTGGGGGGAAGGAAAAACCTCCGCGGGCAGCAGGTTCCACAAACTAGAAACTCTAGGGATAAAAGAACGAACAAAGTGGGAAGTTTGGGGCCTGTCCAGTTGGACCGTATAGAGATGCATACGCGTGGAACCACGAGTTTCTCTGTTGGGAACCGTAAGTGGAGGAACTATACTGGAGGAACTATACTAGTTCTTCAGAGCAGAAGCCATGGAAGTACCTATAAAAAAGCGATAGATCCCCCACAGCCCGACGATGTGCAAGAGAGGAAGCCTTTCTGTAAGTGAAGGATCATTAATGAGACGAATAGCTCTTCTTTGAATAGAATCAAGAATGCATAGGGTTGTGGGGGACGCCATGCCCCAGATATGAGAACAATATTCCAAGGGAGGTCGAAATTGGGACACATACAAAGTGAATAAATTAGAAGGGGAAAAATACTTTCTGGCTCGAAAGAGAAATCCAAGCTTTTTGAAGCTGCCGTGGCTATAGATACAATGTGTTTATGCCAGTTAAGGTTACTTTCAAATGTGACGCCCACAAGATTAAAGGTGTCTTTGCTCTGTAAAACTTGGCCGCTCATAAGTAGAGGATGAGTATTTGATTACTCTTTTCAAAACAAGGAACATGATTGTGTTTTGTATGCATTAAAATGGACGAGATTTTTAGCGCCCCAATCCAATATTATGATTCTGCGAAAGAGATATCTGCATCGCTCTGCGTTTGTTTTCCAAGTCAGGTTATGTAATGGGTTTAGGAACCTGAAAACTGGAGTGAAGGGTACTATCGTCGGCGAAACTATGAATGGAATTAGTTGTGGACGAGAGAAGGTCGTTGATGTGAAGAAGAAACAATGTTGGTGCCAGAACTGAGCCCTGAGGGACTCCAGCATTTACTTGGTGAAAGCTTGAAGAATGGCCGTCCACAATAACTGATATACGACGATCAGATAGATAACTAGAGAGCCAAGTACAGAGTTTAGTTGAAAGACCATAGGAGGGAAGTTTATTTAGAAGTGCGGCATGCCAGACCTGGTCAAAAGCTTTGGATATATCAAGAGCAACGATCTGGGACTCACCTAGAAACTCAAGAGACTTATTCCAGCAGTGTGATACGAAGGAAAGAAGATCTGCTGTAGATCTTTTGTGGCGAAATCCATACTGCCTGTCATGCAAAATTTTGTGTTTTTCTAAGTACTTAAGAATTTGTGAATTAATTAGTTTTTCCATTACTTTACAAAGAACTGAGAGAATTGAGAATTAGTCTATAGTTAGATGGAAGAGATTTAGATCCTTTCTTGGGAATAGGCTGAACACGTGCAGCTTTCCAGCTTTATATTAAACAATTAAACGAATAATTAATAAAATTAGTATTTGGCAGTTTTTAATAGTTTTATAAGCAAAACCGCTGGACGGCGGCTTCTAACGATAAAATAAGTAAAAACCGGCGGTAGTAGAAAATTAATTATAATTTTCGGCGTTTACTTCCTAAAATTAAGCAAAACCAAATAAAACAAAAGGATTAAATCATACTTTGTACTTTATTCGAGAAGTAATTTGTATTTTAAAAATGATTTTTATTTACAGGTTGACTTCAGTGTTCCTTTATGGAGACCGGAATCGCCATTGTCGTAGCGAAAAGAACTGGTATCATCTCACCCACTGCCTTTCTGGAACCTTTTGACGCTGCCTCTTGGATGTTGGTGGGTGTGGTAGCGATCCATGCCTCAACATTTACGATATTTTTGTTCGAATGGCTATCGCCAAGTGGATTTGATATGAAAGTGACCTTTACTAATGTAAGTTGTTTTTCCATACAAGCTTTTTCTTTTAAAATTTATTGTAAATATTTTATGGACCTATTAGTCAGGTAAAAATAGGAATCTTTTTCTCAATAAACATATGACTTAAAATGCACCCACTTTGAAATATTTCAATAGTAAACTATGAAATCCCCCTCCGCGGTGAACTTGAGTTGCTAGACGTAAGCAGGTAAAAACAAGTTAAGGTCTGATTGCACATAACCACACCGATGTCCCACAAGACCCGCACCGTAGGACGACCGTGTCTCGTATGGTATTTTTCAAGGTATAAGAAACTGACCTGACGTGAGGCGGCCTAATGCCATGCAATAAAGCTATAAAAGTATTGGCCGTGACAGGGTCGGGTCTCTCTACCTGATGACTTTATACCTGATAAATCCCTTTTTGTGGCCGAGTTGGGCGATGCCCTATTATATATTTTCTGAAATATTGTCAGTTATTATTATTAAAGTCTAGAGCGAAAGTGTTTTTGAAGATGTCCAGTGCCAAAACCGTTTCAGGCAATAGCCGAAAGTGTTTGCCTGTCGAGGCAAAAGTAATTGTTAAAAGTGTTTATTTAAAGTTAGTAGAGCGAGGCCACGAAAAACATTTTTCATTAAAGGAAACATCAACTTTAACCGGCGTTCCTCAAAGTACAGTGTGGAAAATTGTGAATAATACTATTAAGCCTAGAAAAATGCGAAGAGACAGTGGTGCACCTAAATCTGTTGATGTATGCAATGAAGATCTAATCCGCCGGAAAATTTATCAGATGTACGAAGAGCAGAAAGTTCCAACATTATTATCGCTCTCAGCGAGGCTATCCGAGGATGATTGCGGCATAAGTTGTTCTACTACAACGTTGTGGCGCACTCTACGTCGTCTGGGGTTTTTATTTAAAAAAATAGACAAACGGCAAGTTATAATGGAATCACACCGCTTGCAACAACTTAGAATAGAATTTCTGGAAAAAATAAGTAAGGCTAGATCGGAAAATCGAACGATAATATACCTAGATGAGACATGGTATGATACCCATGACACACCAAGTAAAGGATGGACTGATAAATCAAAAAACTGTCACACTAAAGCTCCGTCAAATAAAGGCAAAAGAATAACAATTCTTCATGCGGGGTCAGAAAACGGCTGGGTACCAAATTGTTTATTCTTGGCAGCCAAAAACATTTCAGATTCCAGCTTAGATTACCACTGCGATACAACTGCTGAAGTTTTTGAGGACTGGTTTCAAAACAAATTATTACCGAATATACCACCAAAGAGCAGTATTGTGATGGATAATGCATCCTACCATAGTCGCCAGTTGAATAAAGTGCCAAGTTCCACCAGCAGAAAAAAGGAAATACAAGACTTTTGTTCGACCGTGACATTTATTTCCATGAAAGTTATAATGTTAAACAATTGTTAGAGGTTTTAAAATGTTACAATTTCAAAAAGAATACGTTTGCGATAATATTGCAGAGGCAGCAGGTCACGAAATAATTCGGCTTCCGCCATATTACTGCATTTTCAATCCCATCGAGTTGATATGGCATCAACTTAAGTCTAATATACGCGCGCACAATAATACACCAACTTTAAATCCTAGTGTAATTATACTGATAAAAAAGAAATCGAACGTGTAACCGCTGAAAATTGGAGAAACTGTACTGAACACGTTAAAAAAATTGAAAATTCTTATCGCTCTATGTATATGAATATAAATAGTCTAGAACCTGTAAAAAGAATGATTATTAATTTGGAAGATAGTAGTGATAGCGAAATTGATTTAGAGTAAGATATGGGTGTGTTTTATTTTGTTCTTAAATGTAAGTATTATTTACTGTTAAAATATTATAGTACTACCTACTGTAAATTTTGGTTTGTTTATTTAATTTGTATAATGTATGTATATATAATGTAAGTACTATTTACTGTTAAAATATAGTATCACTGTAAATTTTGGTTTATTTAGTTCCCAACCAACTTTAAAATATTAAAAATAAAGAATAATTAATAAAATAAAAGAAAAAATAATTTACTTAGTGCTTTAACTTCTTCATCGGGTATAGTACGGCCCTGCACGGTAAACCCGAGAAGATTTATGGTTTTATTGCATTCCACGCCTAAGTCAAGTCAAGTCAGTTTCTTATACCTTGAAAAATACTATACCGTCTGAAACATGCCCAGCCAATAAAATCATACCTGGATCGGATAGCACCGAACCAAGCTTGGACTTTACGGTCGTCACCTTTTATTTCAGTTCATTAAGTATCAAAATTAATTGTTAAAGATTAGTTGTTGTAAACCAACAATACAAGAGAAAATGATTTAGTATTCCTAGGAGAAAAAATAATGTTATTGTTACATATTGTGTGTGTGTGTTATGTGAGTAAAACTTACGAATACCTTGATATTTTTTGTTTAATAAGCTTTTTCTTAATTAATATTTTAAGAAATTTATTGAACTATAAACCTCATAAGTTTGATGCAAAATGACTAATTAAAAATGCGCATGACGAACAACGGTTGGTCGGTGATATTTGTTTATTTGTTAAAATGCGATGCGGGGTATGTGGTTTGGCACGGAGTGGTAATATTAAGCCTACGACATTTAATTACAACGGTACATTTTAAAACCGAGGCACGGCCGGGCTACGGTGCAGGACTCGGTGTGGTTATATGTAGTCCAACGTTAAAACTGTGTTACCTATTTTGTTAAAATTTATTTTATGATCAGGTGTAACTTAAAGCGTGGTATACTTGACTCATGTTACCAAAGTTTGATTAAATACAAAACTTTTTTCACCGCACCCCCTACATTTCACGAGGAAAACGCACGTCCACGGGATTGTTGCGGTTATGTGTGGCCCGACCCTTAAGATTTCTGAATTCCTAAACGGACATACACAAATAGCTAGATGGGGGATGATTGAGTTCCCAGACATGACCTTATTACAAACAAGTAAAACCCTAAATCACAAATTTTATCAGGCATCCCTTACACAGTCAATATTTTTGACGAAATATATTTATAACATAAAATATTGTTTCAATATACGTCCTACACTTTTAATATACATATTATAGTCTATGATCCGAATAGGAAACGACCTGCACCCATATGTTTATCGGATAAAGACTATTTATTAATAAATATAATATTTAAACGAAGGTATTGCTACTGGTTTGCCTAAAAATCTAAAAACACCCTATTAAATGGCAATTTTTATTTATTTTACTCTACATGACAGCAGTAATATATATCTTAAATTTTTTCTTCTCAATGAAAAATTGTTTAAATTTAAAATTTTAAAAAATTATTACAAAATATATATTTTTTATTATAGTAGAAAAAAATCAACTGAAAAAGCTAAAGCATAGGACACAAGTAAAAGGAAAAATAAATTACGGGCAATTTAAGGTCGGTAAAGGGGGAGGGGGGTTAAGTGCAAAAACGGTTTTTCTTGATTTTCGGTAAAACTACAAATTCTATGAAAAAAATAAATAGCAAAGATTTTTTCAATAAAAAGATTTTTTTTTATCTTTTGACATCTCACGACGGCCTATGCCTAAATACCAGAGTACCGTGGGTGTCTGGTTATTAGATGTTAAACCTATTGTTTCCCTGTTCCGTCAACGTTGTCCAAGCACTGAAACATGTAATTTTGCATTTTACAGCACCTTTTAGACAGCGCGGTAGTGCCACCACGGACGTTATTTTTAAATAACTACTACCTAAATATGTCTCCCCCGCTGGGAATTGAACCAGCGACTTCTGGCTTCGAAGATCAAAGCTCTATTTACTGCGCCACGAGGGAGACAGATCTACAATTTTTGTACATACACTTTCTTAACATAACCTTAAAATTTATATAAAAATCCAAATAAGCAAAATTAAACAATTTGGTGGAAACGTAGGTAAGCATGTCCCAAATACACTTCTTTTGGTTTGAAATATTTATTTTTTACATTATTTTGGGTTCGATGTTCCTTTTGTTCGTTGAAATCACTGATCTATAATTTTTCAAATTTTAAAACTAAAAAAAAAAGTATAGTAGGATAAAACCCATTGAAAACTATAATTAAAATAATAGAAATAAAAGAAAAAATAAATTACGGGCGATCTGGGGTCAGGAAGGGGAGGGGGGTTTAAAGGTAAAAACGCATGTGTGACTAGAATATAGATATCTGCATCTTTACGTTTGGGATTGTAACAAAGGATAAAAGGTTAAAAATAAATCTAAGCAAAAAGACCAACCAAATATGTCTTAAATGTTTACGCAAGTGATATTAAATCTTTTTGCGTTAATAAGGAAATATTGCCTTTGTCTTGAAAAACGCACATTGAAATTTTTGTTGATTTTTACCTTAGAGGCTTTCTATAGATAACGAAAAGCATTTCTTTTGTTTTTATCTTACTTTATATCGCTATCTATCTGCGGGCGCCATTAATTCCACGAATTAAGGCGAGTGAAATTTCTATTGTTTTTGTGTGATATCGCAGAAACAAGAATGCGGGTTAGAGGTTCCTATTTATTGTGCTGTTTTTCCTTTTCTTTTAATTAAAATGGGTTATAATGTAAATTGTTTAATTAAATTTTAACTTATTTTACAATAAGTTATAAAATTGAATAATAAAACGTATTCAAAATATACGGAAACAGAAGGTTGTAAATAATTGGAGTGATAGAGTGGGCCAAAACATTGTTAGTACTTTTATATAAATAAAATTAAATCGCGCTTGGTTAGGAACTCATTGACCTTTACAGTTTGGTAAGTTGGAATAATACAGGGTGAGACGATTTTCTTTTTTCATTTACTGTATGCATTTAAAACAGAGGTGACAAATTTCACATTTTGCTTTGGCCGTTTGATTCCTTTTTTTTCTACAAAAAACCGTACTTTATTTAAATGGATCGTAAAGATCTTTATAAAAATGGATTATAAAAACGTTAATTACAATATTTTAAAAATTAAATATAGTATAGGTAAGTTTTTGTTAATAAAAATATTAAGAAATTAGACGGTAAAAGCAGCATATCTAACTGTTTACTTTTGTCTAAAATACACACACTAAGTGAAAATGACTCTTACCCTGTATAACCTTGACTAACTGAACAGATGTTTACCCGCGTATTTACGTTTCCGTGTTTATTTCAACACCGCGCGGTCGTGAAATCAGCACGGAAATGTTTCTTAATAATGGTTTACAAACCCGTGCTCATTTCAACACCGCGCGGTCGTTAATTCAGCACGGAAATGTAACGCAATATTGGTTTACAAACCCGTGTTGATTTCTAGAGTCTTGATACGCAAATACGCACTGCTTTATAGCGTACAGTTAGTTTCAATAAATACGCTGTAGTTACGATTTCCATTTACGCAAAAGTGTTTAATTGTTTTGAGCACTGCATTTTATTCATTTGACACTATGCTTTAATTAGATTATTTTTGTACAATAGATGAACCACATTTTTTAAAAATTATTAGCATAGTGCCAACTGAATAACATACAGTGCTCAAAACAATTGAAAACTTTTTGGAAATCGTAACTAAATTTATTGAAACCAGCTGTATAACAAAGCAACGTCTAATTCGTGTTAAAAAAAGTTTTATTTATACAATTGCGTAGATAATGTTGACATTTTGGACTTTTTAGGAGCGCCTCGGTAAACCATACTTATCTCTCGACAAAAAAACACTTTTCACCTTTTGTGTAATGAACTATTTTTATTATTTAAAAAAGAACTTTTGTTATATGACTTTAAAAATAAAAACAAAATAACTAATAACTTTTTCTACAGAACTCTAAATATAATATTATGTACATTTATTAAAAATATATATTTTCTCTAGTAATATACGTATAAAAGGTATTAATGTTTTTTTGCGACAGGTTCATTGTTAATAATATTTGATGAAATATTATGTAAACGAGGACGTTTTCGTTTTTGGGATTCTGCTTTCGCAGGTCTTCCTGACTGAATTCTTCCACTGCAAGGTAAGCTTCTATTTTTGCGGCGTGCGATTGAAGTAGGTTGGACTTGAATTTTTCTGGATTTTCTTTTGTTGATATTTTTTTCACAAATAAACGATACTATGTTGGATGAAGTTTGTAGTTGAGACAAATTAGAAGCAAATTTGGTAAGTATGTTCGAATTAGCTGGATTGAAGTCATCTTCTAAAACACTACAGATTCTCGAAAATTCGAATTTAATTGTCTCAACTGTCTTCATATAGTGTTCTTTAATATTCGCACTATTATTAGCATCACTATTTGATTCAGTTAAAACTAATGGAAGCTGAAATCCCTCAGGCGTGCATCCCTCAGTTTCTGCGTCGGATGTCATATCTGAAACGCACTCTATTTCGCTGATTTCGTTTGCACTGGAATTAGTAATATCGTCAAAAAATGATGAAGAAAATTCGTCTCCTAGGGCCCATTTTGCAAAATTTTGGCGATCTTCTTTAGTTAAACATATTGAAGTTGTGAATCTAATTCCATATTTCCTTTCCACAGCACATAGATGTTTACAATATTTACCTCCCCGTCCAAACGGACAGTCACATGTTGCCATATCAGAATTTACGACATATAAATGAATACCTGACTTTACAAAATATGTACTGCCATCAACTTTCGTTATCTCAAATATTCCTTTGCTATCTTTACAAAATTTCTCATAAGCTATGGTAAGTTTTCGAGATCTTCCATTAGCAAACTGAAGAAGTCGTTTCTTATGATAGGATTCAAATGTTTTAGAAATGAATTCTATCAAAGCACACATGTTAAAAACTTTGCATCGTTGTAGCACAATGTCTTTAAATATTCTTATCGACGACTCGCAATAATTGTTTGTGTTGTTACCTCTAGTAACTAAATCGCATCGATAAGATAAACACCATTCTTCACGACGGTCCCATAACTTACTAAAGTGGATTTTTAATGCCTGATTTTCTTTCACTCTGTCACTATTTAGCAGATTTGATATGTTAATTTCTGCTTCTTGCATTGTCTTTGCAAACATCACACTACGAAAACTGTTCATAACTGTCTGCCGATCTTCTTTTTCAACTTCGTGTTCACGCTGCCACAACCATCGCCACAATGCCTGAGTAACGTGGAATATACAAAGCAATAACCTGCTATTAGGAAAAACCTCTCTTAATGCATTTCTCTCGGCGCTACTGTCATCCGTCATAATTATTCTTGGTTGAAATAACTTGCCGCACGTTTTTTCCAGAAAATCTTTTGCTGTTCGAAAAGCCAGAGTATAATTGTTCTGTGATTGGCTAGTGTGCAAAATAACAGCTATAGGTAAAGCACCAACTTTATTACCAACGAATATAAAAGTCACACAAGTATTAGTCTGATCACATGATCCACTTGTATCGATAAATAGCATTTCATCAGCTAATCCCGCCTTGTAAACTCTTTGCATTATCGGAGTAATTAAAACGCAAACGATGGGATCTTCTACAACACATAAATTAATATTGCACTCCAGAAGCTCTATCTGTTTTCTTTTCAAAATATCCAATATGTCAGTACTGTCTCTGCTGCCGTAATTTTGGAGTCGCCACTGTTCATACAAATGACTTACTTGACGATCGAGTGGATTTTTTTGAGCATTAGCCAATGTTACATAAACATCTTCCCCGCAATTTTCCATAATGCTGAACTCATGATATGATTTAGCTGCTGCAGCTGTCATTCCAGCATCAAAGTAGGATTTTTTTTTGTCTTTGGCTTTTGGCATTAGCCATACAGCCAGTCACAAGTATTTAAGAGTAATTAAAAACAAAAATAATAGAAAAAGCTTAATCTACATAAAAAGACGGGGACACTCTGCTTCACGCCCTGGGGTCTGTCAGAGCGACTTTAAAAAGACACACAAAGAGGACCACTAAAAAGGAAAACATTTAAGGAAAGATTAGGAAAATAAGTTATACAAATCAGTTAGTTATGCATTAATTTTTAAAAAAATGAGAAGAGATGGAAAAAGGATAAAAATTAAATTGTTAATTTTCTTATAGTTTTAAATTAATTTTAGCTAAGTAAGCTATAAGTATGGCATATATTTTTACATCCTGTAACGATAAAAGATGTAGAATATTAAATGGGGTATTAACTTTACATTTGTATATTAAAGTTTTGACAAGTGTATCAATATGCTCAACATATTTTTGACATTCAAAAAATATATGATCTATGTCACTTCTAACTTGACATTCTTCACATTTATCTGAGGGTAATACATTAATTTTATTCAAATGCGCAGGATAACAGGCATGTCCAAATTTCATACGTATGATGGTAGTTATAAACCTTCTAGGAGCATTGTAATCTTTGTGCCAATACTTTTTAGGAATACTATTGGTCAATAGTGAGTACCTAGTGGGTGAATTCTTACAAAATTCTTTCCACCTCAAGTTCCATTTTTGAAATACGATAGATTTTAAATAACAAACTGCATCACCAAGACTTAAGCTATATTTAACAGGTTCACCATTCAAAACACTTTCTTTGGCAAGAGAATCTACGAACTCATTTCCAGGTAATCCAGTATGGGCTTTAACCCACATTAACGTAACTTGTTGTTTACGAAGATTAATCTTACGTAATGATTTTAAAATTTTCCATATTAATGGATTAGATTTATAGTTAAACGTTTTGTTATTATTTAATGAATTTAAAACAGACATTGAGTCTGTTAAAATGACAAAGTGTTGGTTTTGGTTTTGCAATATAAGGTTGAGAGCTTCGTAGATAGCTATGGCTTCTGAAGTAAAGATGGTAAAATTTTTATCAATTTGAAATTTAAGATGAATATTTATTTGAGGAGCATAAATTGCTGCCCCATTGCCATTTGATGTTTTTGAAGCATCTGTATATATTAAAATAGAATTTTTGTACCGAGTTAATTCTGATTTAAGTATATTTAAGTTAATACCACTGTGTTCTGTGAAGGATGGAAATATTATATTGAGTTCTTGTATGGCACTATAATACTCAAAGTCACAAGAGTCAAAGGGTTCAATATTATTAAGCATGTTATTATAGTTTCTAAATGCTTCACACAGGGGTGGGGAATTTTTATGATACCAATATTTGTTACTTAAATCATGCATATTTAATTTAGCTATATTTTGGAGTACTGTTGTGTTAAAAAAATTTTGCTTAAATAAAAATTTTGCACTAAGTTCTTCTCTTCTTAGACTAAGAGGAGGTTCAAGAGCTTCAACCAGTAATGCTTCCACTGGAGTAGACCTCATAGCACCCAAACAGACTCTGAGTGCCTTATATTGCAACCTATCTACCTTTTTTAAAGAACCATTACTGGCAGAACCATAATAATGTAGTAGTAATCAAAGTAGGATGTAAATAGTTGTTTCGTATTTTCAGAGCAACGCAAGAGTCCCAAAGATTGTGCGACATTTACTCTATGGGAATGAATAAAATTAATATGTATAGCGACATTCAAACTTCTCTTCAATAAAGATGATGTTTTTAAAGTATGTTCCGTCACTTTTAAAAATTTTATGCTTATATTTGCCCCGCAATTAAAGTTTCTCTTTGCTCCATGGGTTTTGTTTTTCGATTTATTTCTTTCTGCCAGCTGACAAACGAAAACTTTTCGAAAATCGTAACGTACGGGTTTTGGAAAACGTCTTTTCATTATCCAGTTTGTTTTGGTTTCTGCCGAAAACTTGTTTATAATGTAACTACATTTCTCATCATAACTGGCGGTATCAGACAACGCACTGGACAACGAACACTGAACTTCACACGTATAACTAACTGAAGAAGTTCCTTCGAACTTTAACACCTCAAAATTATTGGTAATTTTTGAAAAACAAACTTTAAACTGTTCCATAATTATTAGATTAAAGCACCGAATAATAACTACGACCTGTTTATGTTCAGTGATTAAAGTCATAGATAAAACTAACCTAAAAACCACAAATAATAAACAAACGTGGATTAAGCACTTCACTGCAGATTCTGGCGCATGAGCGCCAGCTACGCGACGACGGAATTTAATAAATTCATGTCTATTTGAAGGTCGCATGTTAAAATCAACACGGGTTTGTAAACCAATATTGCGTTACATTTCCGTGCTGAATTAACGACCGCGCGGTGTTGAAATGAGCACGGGTTTGTAAACCATTATTAAGAAACATTTCCGTGCTGATTTCACGACCGCGCGGTGTTGAAATAAACACGGAAACGTAAATACGCATGTTTACCCATACAAAAATATAAGGTAATTTAGTTGGTAACGGTTAAAAAGTTATAAATAAAATAATATATTTTTTTCGTTAAAAAAATAACATTTTTTTACCTATTTACAGTGTGTTAATGTGACTTTTTCCTGAGGGAAAAAATAGTATTTTACCGAACATACGGGGTGAGTCATCGATAGAGGAAAGTAGATTTATACGAAAACGGTAAAGTTTTTAACAGGATTTTTTTAGTGATATGTAACACAAAGTACTGCATATTTCTAAGTTAGTTTTGGTGTGTACAGGGTGCCCCAAAAAATTATAGCGTTAACAAAAAATTGATTTTTAAACGGAACGCCCTAGATTTTATTACATATTTTGAGTCTACATAAAATTCTTAGCATCTTGGCTATTCATATTCCTATACCTGTAGTCAATAGTTTGGAAGTTATAAACAATTGAAAATCGGAATTTTTATCTTTGACCATTTACTGAGCAAAAACAGTTCAAGATGCAGCAAAATGGCTTTCACTTTCCTATCTTAACTTTTTAAGGGCTTTCTAATGGTAGCAAAAGTGAAGGTTAACTGAAGGTTAAAGATTTACCTTTTCAACCTTCATTTTTTATTACCCATAGGGTGGCCCTTAAAAAGTTAAGATAGGAAAGTGAAAGCCATTTTGCTGCATCTTGAACTGTTTTTGCTCAGTAAATGGTCAAAGATAAAAATTCCGATTTTCAATTGTTTATTTTATAACTCCCAAACTATTAACTTTAGGTATAGGAATATGAATAGCCAAGATGCTAAGAATTTTATGTGAGACTCAAAATATGTAATAAAATATAGGGTGTTCCGTTTAAAAATCAATTTTTGTTCGCTATAATTTTTGGGGCACCCTGTACACACCAAAATATTTTAGAAATATGCAATTCTTTGTGTTACATATCACTAACAAAAATCCTGTTAAAAATTTTTACCGTTTTCGTATAAATCTACTTTGCTCCTATCGATGACTCAATTCTGTACATATACACGTAAATAAACGTAGATTTTTAATTTCAGAATATTTTATTCTACAAAACTTACCTTTTCATTTAATCAAAAGTCCAATCAGTGATGTTTTTTAACTTTTTAATATCACAAACAATTACTAAACGATAACTTTTGGTTCCAAATTTTTTAATGTGAATTCGTCAAATCACAAAATTGCATTGACAAATATTTAATAGGTTTTTTAAACGGTTTTACTTAACTTGACCTGTTTATTTCTAATTTATTATTTGGATCAAATTTAGTCATTGGAATTTGGCCCCCTTTCTGACGACTAATCGATCTGAAATTTGGTTTACACTTAGTAATCTTAATGACAATACAATATCACATATTTTTTATAATTGTAAATTCAAGATGGCCGCCGATACAAAATGGCGGAATACATATTACTTCACTACAACCTCAACATGGGTATCAAATGAAAGGTCCTAATTGGCAGAATAGAATGATACTATGAAAAAATTAAAAACCAAGATGGCAGCCGCCACAAAATAGTGAATTACACATTTTTTTACAACTACCTCAATATGGGTATCAAATGAAAGGGCTTAATTGGTAGAATAGAGTTTACTATGAAAAAATGAAAAATTTAAGATGGCCGTCGCCACAAAATGGCGGATTACATATTTTTTTACAACCATTTTAATATTAAATCGTCGGATTAGTTATAGTAAGGCATTAAATGAACCCAATAGAATGAAAATTATTAACTAACAACAAAACTAAAAATAAATTAGGTAAAAATAAATTTTTATGTTAAACGGTTTTATTACAATAAAAATGAAGAAGGTTATGTACTAAAAGCTAAAAAGATATTATAGTTCTAGCTACCAGATCGTACCAATCTTTTCCTCAATATGGGTTATTGATCAGACAAATAATAAAGTAGCCGTAGCGTACGTACAGAGTAGGTATTAAGATAGAATTTCGCATGCCTAACAATTTTATTATCTGTCTGATCAATATCCCAGATTGAGGAAAGATGGTAGGATCTGGTAGCTAGGACTTACTAAATGATTTTAAGGCTTTTGAGTACATAACCTTCATTAGTTTTATTGTAATAAAATCGTTTGACATATTTTGTTTAATTAAACGTTTTACATAGTAATGAAAGGTCTAATTGTCTTTTTAAATACACCAGCTGAGCAGTTTAAAACTAATAAATAACATTTATTCCAACTTTGTTCCTAAGTAATCTGCGATAAAACTCTTTCCATATGTGGCCTGTACAATGAATAAAACAGTAAGATAAATGTCCTTATATCGTTGTATCTTTTAGAAATAAATTTAAGATAATCACTTTTAGGCACATGACTACATTCATTACAAAGTGTTTAAACTTAAGAAAAATACATTACATTTTGTATACCGGGTGATGCATCGTTCGGGCGGAACATAGGAAATCAATGTAATTTTTAATGGGGTCAATTATTGGCTCCCTAATTATTCTAGGAAAATTCTATAAAGTTTATTGAAGAGCATGCAAATCTACGTCCATGGTAAAAACTGTAGATTTTTCGGTTAACCCGTTTCCTAGTTAGATGCTAATATATGTTTCAAAATTGTTACATTATTATCGCCTTATATTTATGAACAACAATAAAAATACCAGTTAGCGTGACATAACGTTGTCATTTTGAAATTTAGTGCTTCTATTATTATCAAAAAATTGTAGACCGCTAACTGGTATTTTTATAGTTGTTCATAAATATAAAGCGATAATAATGTAACAATTTTTAAAAATATATTAGCATCTAACTAGCAAACGGGTTAACCGAAAAATCTAAATTTTTTACCATATACGTAAATTTGCATGCTCTTCTAATAAACTTTAATAGAATTTTCTCTGAAATAATTAGAGGAGCCAATAATTGACCCCATTAAAAATTACATGGGATTTCCTATGTCCCGCCCGGCGATGCATCACCCGGTAGATTTTTGTTTATTTTTAATTAGATATATCATTGCAATCTAATTTTAAAGATTGTATACTATAAAACTATCCCCCTCCTATAAGGTTACTAACATTACACTCTATCGCTTCTTGTATTTGTGACCTTACCATTTTGGACACTCTGGATAACTGAAAATAACAATAATTTGTCGACAATCTCTCGGACATAAAATACACGAAAATAAATGACAGATATAATATGGGCCCCTGAGGGACTCATCCAAAAATCGTTATTTTTTTATTTAGCTTTATAGTAATTTATATAATGTAATATTTGAATTATGATAAGTACTTTATATTTTACCAGTTAGGACTATAAAAATGAATTAATTCTTTTATTTTTTGATCAAATAGTCTCACTGTTTTGCAATTTTGGTTTTATTATTTTATTAATTTTCACTTGTCATACCACTAGTGCTAAATTTATTTCCCGGAATAATTAAAGCACGTGTGATATGCAGTAAGAAAATTTCACACCAAGTTTGTGTTAAATAATATTCTTTTGAAATTAATGTTTGTACCTTTGACTTTGAGCTTTAAAATTTTACTATAAAATAAATATTTTCCATTTAATCAACTGTAGTTGCAAATATATGTAATTTTTAAGCTTATCATTGTTTATTCTTTTATAATAAAAACAGCGTGTCTTCGGAAGTTCTTAACAAATGGAAAACTTTTTATTATTAATTTTACGAAAAAAGTGTCTCTTCATAAAGTAGTCCTGCTTGATGACAAAATACATTTTCACAAAAATATTTAAAGGTTGAATGTACAGGGTAGCTTAAAAATGACTTGTTTTCAAATTAAAATAAGGGTTATTTTCTTCAACGGTACCAAACTTTAAAGGGTGATTTCTTATGTCATTTTATGAAGAAAAGTTTCTATAAACGTATGTCCGGAGTTGCTTTGTTTCTGAGATACAGGGCACTAAATATTTTTAAAGGTCTGTTTGTTTTTAAATATCTTAAATACAGAAGCCAGATACAAAAAAAAATGTACTACACTAAAAAGTTTTATTTTAAGTTGCTTTAAAAGGAACAGTTGGTAAAAATAGTTAATTTTAATTTTTTTAACCTATACCTTGCTTTCGTTTGCTCTTCACTTATGTCTAGTACTTCAGTCTTATGATATTATTTTACTAAGTTTAGTTGTATATGTCATTTTGGGTCTTAAAACCTTACAATATTTTATATTATGTTATATCTGAAAAACTACAACTGGTACAAGAAAACATTTTCTTTAAGTATGTGTGTGAATGACAAACATGACGTTAAAACAAATTTAATGATTATGTCAAAAAACTTCCTCTATAATTCGCTCTAGGGTACCCCAGGCAGGAGAAAAAAAAATTCCGATAAATACTTGTGTTGTCATGGTAATGCAACCAAAACTACACATTTGATTGGTCAAAAAACAGTACTATGGAATTTTCTGACAAAATTATTATATAAAATTTCCTGTTATTTAATCAAACTATTAACCGCACATAATGTGCTTGAAACAAAGGTTCTCTTCATTAGAAAAGATGGCTTTCCGCCAACAAAAGAAGAAAAGAATGGTGATGGCATGATTACGTTATCCGCATATTATTAAATAAAGCCAAAAGAAAGAATACTCGTAATGAACCTTTTGGCCATAAAAAGAAAGGGCTTAAGAGGCGCTGAGAGGAAATGGCCTGACTCCCAAGCCGCTAACCCTAGAATGCAGGGGTAACACTAAAAGATGTTTTAGGATTATGGAAAAAGTGTGGTGGCAAGAACCAGCATTTGTTATACTTGGTGCCTATTATTTATTTTAAAGATGATTTTTAGGAAACATTAAACATTCATTGAAAAGATTCGAAGAGCACTTAATATAATAGGCCACTTCCCACCAAAAAGAAAAAAAAATCTGAACTAAAGAACATTTATTAAATAAAATTATAGGAAAAAACTTGAGTCATGCTTGGTGAGGAATAAGTTCACTGGATCTCGATGGATTGCCAATGTTATAACCTGCACCGAAACAAAAGTTACATTTCATGAGCGGAAAAAACCGGTTTGTAAGCAAGCAAGTTGAGGAGATAAACGCACCTGGCACCAAACCTTTAACCTAGAATACGAGAGTAATCACTAAGGAATGTTTTGGGATTATAGAAAAAACGCATAATTCAAAGAACTAGCATTGTTATACTTATTACTATTATTTTAATTTTAAGAGATGTTTTTTTGGAAGGAATTAAGCATTCATTGAAAAGATCCGAGCGAGCACTTAATATAATAGGCCACTCTTTACAAAAAGATAAAAAATCTAAACTGAGAAGCATTATTAAATAAAAATTATAGGAAAAAACTTGGGTCATGCTTTGGGGAATAAGATCACTGATCTCGATGGATTGCCAATGTTATAACCCTGCGCGAAACAAAAGTTACATTTCATGGAGCGAAAAAACCGGTTTGTACGCAAGCAAGTTGAGGGTAAGCCGCTCCCTGGCCCCGAACAAAACTATCCGCATTATCGGCAAGACTTTGTCGACGGCGTCCTGGTTTTCTGTTCGAAGTACGGTAGCTAAGGAACGTCACGGTCAGACCGCGGACAAAGGGTACGTGGGGTGCCAGTGTTTATATTTTGCCACGGCTTTTTAAGTGCGCATGTTCGTCCACCCATTCATTTGTTTACTGCGCGAGGTCGTAAAATCCGAAAAATGCTTCTTGCCACTGCGGATCTAAATGTAAGGTTATCTATGAATAAGATACGTAAAATTATTGGCGCTAGCCTTATAAACCGGGTCGGGGTTTAAGGGGGAGATACCTGTAAAATGTTGTGAAACAATACACTTTTTTTTTGTTTCATGATATATTAGTATAGCAGTCCTTTAAGAACACGTCACTAAAGTTTTAGAACATAACTTTTAGTATTTCTTATATTACAGAGTCGGTAGAGTCACTATTGACAATGAATTTGTATGTACCTATTCAAACTTTAAACCTGTTTTCCTCAAAACTATATTTTCCAAATTGGCAAGGCACGATAACTAAAAAAATTATTGACCGATTTTCTTAAAATTTTGCTTAAATCTTTTAAACAAAAGTACTTTCTATGTGAACCTACAAAATTCCTGATTTTTTTTTTAAATATTTTTAATCCGTGGATTTTTAAACTTTTTAAGGTCACGGACAAATAATACCATTTATTAATTAACACAAAAATATTAGTTTTTGATTTTAACTCACTAGAATCAATGCTAGAGTGCCCGCCAAATATAAAGTCTCTTTTCGACCTTCCTAGAAGAATTAAGCGTGCGTGCCGCCATTTTATAATTTTAGTAAAATACATACCAATTTCTAAAAAGATATCTAATGACTCCTTTTACTAAAAAAAGTCAATAAAAATTTCAGTCGCTTGCAGGCATCCCTTCCCCCTAAGGGACCTTTTTCCGTTCAGGCAAAAGTGGTGTGTGACCCGGTCAGTTAAGGCAAGGTAATGTGTGATACCACGACCAGTTAAGGCAAGGTGGTGTGTGATACCCGGCCAGTTAAGGCGAGGTGGTGTGTGGTACCCGGCCAGTTAAGGCAAGCTAGTTTTTGATGTGTATGATATATCCCTTAGACATAGTAACATACTTTAGGGCTTATTTTAAGATTACGGAGAGGCGTGGTGGGTCAGGGTGGATTTTGGGTGCAGCTCATTTAATTTTTTTGATCATTATGCTCTATGCCAAAATTCAGATGAATATACCTCTTATTAAATATCTTTACTTATTTTTCGGCGTATTGTGAGATTTCGGGGGTGGTGGAGGGGCGTGGTCGGAGGTTGATTTTGTTTGTTTTGTCTATGCTTTGATCATCATGCTGAGCGATACCTCTGTGCCAGCATTCAGATGAATATATCCTTTAAACATCGTAATTTACTTTAGTACAAATTTTAATATGTGTGTGGGTGTGGGGTGGATTTTAGGAGGATGCTTTCATTGGGACTTTGATTAAGATGCTAAAACCTACCTCTAGGTTAGGTTTTAGCGAATTTAACCAAAGGCACAACTTCATAAGGTTTGTACGGGATTCTTTGTTTAAATCACAAGTCAATGTTTTATAACATTTTAGAATTATTACATTAAAATTATCTTTGTTAAATTTCCTAAAGATAACAATAGTTCTTGAGGTGATTTAGAGCGCAAGTTTTATAAAGTTACTATTTGCCCTAGGCAACGATAATATTATTACCTTTATATTACTAAAAATCCTCCCATTTAAGGATTTGCAATTTTAAATATTAAGTTACGGGTATACCAATAATGGGATGGTTGTTTTTAATGGTCGACTTTAGGATTTTTGCATATACTGTGTGTCCGCCTAAGTTCTCTACACATGAGAAAATTTTGTATTATTAATTTTACAAAATAAAATTGTTATTTAAAAGAGTTTTGCATGGCCTAAAACCTAAAAATAATTCATTAGATATTCATTTCTTTCAGTAGTATACCAGGTATCTCAAAAACATGAATTTTGTTCAAGGGAAAGTACCCTTATTTTTTCAAATATCGAAAATTATTTATAAGAAAAAATGTTTCAAAATAAAAATAACTCTTAGATATGCAAACCTATTTATTTTCAGGATAAAAGTGTTTTTATTTTTATGATAAAACGACAAAAATTTAAATTTGTACATTTAATAATATCTATTTTAAAATGTAATATTTAAAGAAAGCTTAGCGCTCGTTTTCGAATAAAAATTAAAGAAAAACTTTTTTGTAAATGAACGCGCTTAAAGCGTTATTTTAATTTTAAATATTTTTCTTAAAAATATTTTTAAAAATAAGGTTACTTTTCTCTTGAACAAAATTCACAATTTTTGATCCCTCGTATACTACTAAAAAAATGAGTATCTAATGATTGCATTTTAGGTTTTAGATCATGCAGAACTTTTATAAGGAATACCTTTTTTCCAAAAATTAATGATAAAATAGTTTCCATATATAGAGAACTTAGGCGACACACTGCATATTTGGTCCCAGAAAAGTTCGTTACACCGAAGGTCCCTTGGACAACCCGAATAATTTTTTAAAATCAAAATGTAAATGGCGTAGTGTATACACTGATGATAAGTCGGTATTCTTGGTATTTTTTATCGTAACTGCGGCCTTAGTCGACCAAGTTTCATAAAATAGAGTGGATAACTTTAATTTGTGTCCCTTAGACAACCAGCATAAATACGTAATTAATTAATATTTTTGTATAACTTATGAGGTTTTAAATCGTATTTTATCTGAATACTGTAGGCAGTGAAAAAAACAAAAATAAACTTTGTTCTATTAGACAGTGCAAAGTTTTAAAAATGTTCCTAAGAAAAATCAGTCCCTTGGACAATCAGACACTTGAATAACTAGAGTAAGTACATTTTTTAATAAATTATTTTATTTTATCTCATTTTTTCTGTGAGTTTAAAAAACCGAAATCAACCATGTTCTATCAGACTGTTCATAACTCAAACAATGTCCCAAGAACAACGAGTCATTTAGATAACTGAATGGTTGTCCGTACGACAATTTAATTATCCTGGGCAGAGTTGGGTAGTATTCGAATACTCGGTATTCTGAATACTATTCAGAATACATTTATGCGGTATTCGAATACTATTCATATAGATTTATGTGTTTGGTATTCGGTATTCGACGGAATACTTTTTTGGTCAGTATTCGGTATTCTTTATTCTGAATATCGTTTTGAATATTCTGGTATTCAAATACTGGTATTCGGATACTGGTATTCGAATACCGATATTCGAATACCGGTATTCGAATACTGATATTCAAATACCTATATTCAGGTATTCAAATCCTGAATTTAAATTCTGTTTGATTATTTTATGAATATTACGTTACCTTTTATGCATCTTAAGCGGGTTAAAACATGTTCGCGGTGGTTTTGCCGACGACGGGGTAAAATTTGATATAAGTCATATATAACATCATTTGCAAACTAACAGTTTAGAAAGTTAAGATTTACAAATTTAAAAAAATGTAATTCAATATGTTTTCTAAGTCTTGATCTGTTGTTTCTATGGTCCTAATAGGTAAGTAATTTTGAACAGATATACAGTTTATTTTTGCAAACAAAAATATATCTAAATTAATTATTTTAACATCTTTGGGGTTTTGCTCTTAAAAAAAAATAAGTAACTTGTTACAACATATAAAAAGTGACATTGCAAACTATGTTTTCTATGTATTAGGTTAGACTAATATGTATTTATCTCCATTTTACACAAAAGGGATGTGTATAATAAATTTTATTATGTCAGTTTAAATCATGACTATCTGGTAAATCTTAGATAGTATGTACATGATCCCCATTCCAAAAGTGAAGTCAATAGTTTAAAAATGAAAAGTTATTTTTGGAAAATTTGGGAGACGCCTTGTATGCTCAAAGTGATTAGTTTTAAGCAAGAACAAGGTACGCCACTGCATTTTTGTTATGGAAAAACGTAGAAAAATAAGAATGAGTTGCCTTTTCAAGGGAAAGGAGGTTTTTGCTCTTCAGTATTCATGAATACCCAATCGTGGTATTCATGAATACCGAATATTCGAATACTTTTTGTGTAGGTATTCGAAAATATTCGGTATGCGAATACTTTTTTACGGTATTCGTATTCGACCCAAACCTGAAAATATATAATTAGAAAATTACCTATTATTTAAAATAAATAAATAATTAACAAAAAAAAGTTCATTAAAAATATGAAAAATATTAAACCTGTACAAAGACTTAACCCTTAAATTTATTATTTGTTTATTTATTACCATTCTAATCTTTAAACTTCGAAAACACGTCAGCAAAATTTGCCCAAATTTTTTTTTATCTTTGGACAAACCACGAAGGCTAAAAGCCTAAATACTAACGTACCGTGGGTGTCTTAAGTGAGGTAAGAGGGAGTTTGTTGACACGGGACTTAAATACTTAAAGATTTGGGGGAAGGAAAGACCTCCGCGGGCAGTAAGTTCCGCAACCTAGAAACTCTAGGGATAAAAAACGAACAAAGTGGGGGCCTGTCCAGTTGGACCGTATAGGGATGCATACGCGCGGAACCACGAGTTGCTCTGTTGGGAACCGTAAGTGGAGGAACTATACTGGACAATTCTTCAGAGCAGAAGCCATGGAAGTACCTATAAAAAGCGATAAATCCGCCACAGCCCGACGTTGGGCAAGAGAGGAAGCCTTTCTGTAAGTGAAGGATCATTAATGAGACGAATAGCTCTTCTTTGAATATAATCAAGAATGCTTAGGGTTGAGGGGGACGCCATGCCCCAGATATGAGAACAATATTCCAAAGAAGGTCGGATTTGGAACACATATAAAGTGTATAAATTAGAAGCGGAAAAATACTTTTTGGCTCGAAAGAGAAATCCAAGCTTTTTGAAGCTGCCGTGGCTATAGATACAATGTGTTTATGCCAGTTAAGGTTACTTTCAAATGTGACGCCCACAAAATTGAAGGTGTCTTTGCTCTGTAAAACTTGGCCGCTCATAAGTAGAGGATGAGTATGTGATGACTCTTTTCGCGACAAGGAACATGATTGTGTTTTGGATGCATTAAAATGGACGAGATTTTGGAGCCCCAATCCAATATTAAATTAAGATCCTGCGAAGGAGATATCTGCATCGCTCTGCGTTTGTATTCCAAGTCAGGTTTAGTAATAGGTTTAGGAACCTGAAAACTAGAGTGAAGGGTACTATCGTCGGCGAAACTATGAGTGGAATTAGTTGAGGACGAGAGAAGGTCGTTGATGTGAAGAAGAAACAATGTTGGTGCCAGAACTGAGCCCTGAGGGACTCCAGCATTTACTTGGTGAAAGCTTGAAGAATGGCCGTCCCACAATAACTGATATACGACGATCAGATAGATAACTAGAGAGCCAGGTACAGAGTTTAGTTGAAAGACCATAGGAGGGAAGTTTATTAAGAAGTGTGGCATGCCAGACCTGGTTAAAAGCTTTGGATATATCAATGCAATTATTTCTAAGTATATATTATAAAAACACCAAAAAAGATTTAACATGATTGTAAAACTGTCACTTATTTTTATTCTGACTTATTCTTGTATACTTTTGTATCTAAAAATAAACTACGCCATCATGTTTGTCAATTACTGTCAATATTTTTCCTAGAAAAGTAGGGCAAAGTACGTTTTATCCTTCGTTTACAATAAAATGCAAATGGAGACACTTTACTTTAATTATCAAAGTGCAGCTACTCGGAAAAATTTCCATTTGTGCTTAATGCTCTAAAAACCTTTTCTAATTCATTAATGCAAATTTGTATGTTCGTTAAAATTAAATGTAGTCTACTGTACAGGGTGGCTCGAATTCGACGCTCATCATTGGGATTTCGGAAACCGTAAGAGATGCAGGATCGGTTAAATGGAGGCAAAGTTGCGCAATTTGATGCTCAATAAAATGCCGTTTTGCGTTTTTTTTCCGAAGATATTCGAAAAAACCGGAATTTTCAATTTTGGTTTCTATTGTTTCTTGGCTATATTTGTTAAGATAACTCAAAATGAAAAACACGTTTTCGTGGCCACTTTTTCTGCTCTATAATTCAGTGTGATTAAATATTAAATCTGACGTTTCGGCTCCTGGCGACCATCATCAACTTAATTTTTTTAAATACGGACCTGATATTTTTTCAATTTAATTAAATCCTTTCATCACTCTTAAAACACTATATATCGCCACTTTGATATTTTCCGACGTTTCGTACAGACAATTCCATCATCAAAATATTGCATATTTATTTAACCATAATACGGCCCTGAACTACATTTTTAGGTAAAAAGGTAAAAAAAGAATAAACTTATTACATATTCATAATGTTTTATTGCAACTCATTGATATCTAACAGCGGAAATTACTTTATTAACAGAAACTAACCAGCAGGTACGAATTCAAGGGAGAACTTCATTTAATGTATGGATTGGTATGTGGAGGAACAAAATTATTGGACCTTTCGTTTACGAAGGGACCTTAACTTCCAAACGATATCTAAATTTGATTAGGAATGATGTCTTAGACGCCCTAGATAATCAACCTTTGGTAGTATTTCAAGAAATATGGTGGCAGCAAGACGGAGCTCCTGCCCACGATGGAAGGGAAGTAGCTCAATTCCTTTACCATAATATATTTCCTAATAAATGGTTTTGCAAGATGGCCCGCTAGGAACCCAGATCTTAGTCCTCTAGATTATTTCCTTTGGGGATATCTTAAGAACCGTTTATTTAAAAATGCACCTCACGACCTTTAAGTACTACGACAAAATTTGATAAGGGAAGTTGCTGCCATTCCTGCGAGAACAATTAATCGAGCTGTATTAAAAATACAAAGCAAAGCAAGAAAACGCATTGAGGCGGAAGGTTATCTCTTTGAACACCTATAATAGTGATTAAATTATGTTTATTTTTAATATGGGCATCAAGATAGTATTACAAATTGTTTATGTAAGCTGATTTGTTGTCTACCTTTTTGTATCTTATGTCTAATATTCATGAAATTTTCGGTTAATAAAGTAATTTCCGCTGTTAGATATCAATGAGTTGCAATAAAAAGATTACGAATATGTAATAAGTTTATTGTTTTTTTACCTTCTTACCTAAAAATGTAGTTCAGGGCCGTATTATGGTAAAATAAATATGTAATATTCTGGTGATGGAATTTTCTGTACGAAACGTCAGCAAATTTCAAAGTGGCGATATATAGTGTTTTAAGAGTGATGAAAGGATTTAATTAAATGGAAAAAATATCAGGTCCGTATTTAAAAAATTAAGTTGATGATGGTCGCCAAAAGCCGAAACGTCAGATTCAATATTTAATCACACTGAATTATAGAGCAGAAAAAGTGGCCATGAAAACGTGTTTTTATTTTGAGTTATCTTAAGAAATACAGCCAGGAAACAATAGAAACCAAAATTTAAAATTCCGGTTTTTTCGAATATCTTCGGAAGTACTCGAAGTTTTTTAAAACGCAAAACGGCATTTTATTGAGCATCAACTGGCGCAACTTTGCCTCCATTTAACCGATCCTGTATCTCTTACGGTTTCCGAAATCCCAATGATGAGCGTCGAATTCGAGCCACCCTGTACAGTACATTTTTTTCTTATTTTTGTATTAGTAATTGTAGAAAGTAATACCAATGATTGCTTTGCTTATATTTGTGACATATGCTCTATGTGCAGCTGCCAAATGAGGAAGCCGTAAACAATCGTACGCCTTTAGTGGACACTATTTTGTATTACAATAGCGCAATAATATGAAATACAATATTCCCATAAGCGCACTGGGTGTCGATTGGAATTTTTGGTTGCGCAATTTTTCCAATAAAAAATATACAGGGTGATATATGTAAGGGTAATCGATTTTTTATTTCAAATACAACACCCTTTAATTAATTTTTGGATTTTTAAAACATTCTAAACACATTTCGTGTATAATGTCCTATAACTATCTTTAATTATTTCGGAAATATTTAGCTTTAAGATTTATTGCAAAATTTAACATTAAAAACAGCTTACAGAAATTCGCTATAACAAATAATAAAAAATAAACAACAATAATGTCAATGTAGGAAATGTTTAGAATGCTCGCCGCGAACGTCTTGGCAACATCCCAATCTTAAACAATATGATACACAATTGTTTTTTTTCTTAATTTTATATCAATAAGAAGACATATTTAAATCGTTTATGCTTACTTTCTTATTATTTACACTTAAACTGAAAATAGAAAATACCTCTTTAGTGTGCTGCAACCAATTTTTGCAACGAAATAAGTAATTTTATTTAATTATTAGTGTTAATATTTGCAATAAATCTGAAATCATTTAACATTGTCTGTTAAAAAAAGGTATAGGCCTTCTCTACAAAATGTGATTAGAATGTTTTAAGAAATTCAAAAATTATTTTTTTGTTATTTTTGGACAAACCACGAAGGCTAAAAGCCTAAATACTAACATACCGTGGGTGTCTTGAACAGGGTAAGAGGGAGTTTGTTGACACGAGACTTAAATACTTGAAGATTTGGGGGAAGGAAAAACCTCTGCGGGAGCAGGTTCCACAATCTAGAAACTCTAGGGATGAAAGAACGAACAAAGTGGGAAGTACGGGGCCTGTCCAGTTGGACCGTATAGGGATGCATAAGCGCAGAACCACGAGTTTTTCTGTTGGGAACCGTGAGGGGATGAACAATACTGGACAATTCTTCAGAGCAGAAGCCATGGAAGTTCCTATAAAAAGCGATAAATCCCCCACAGCCCGACGATGGGCAAGGAAGGGAAGCCTTTCTGTAAGTAAAGAGTCATTAATGAGACGAATAGCTCTTCTTTGAATAGAATCAAGAATATTTAGGGTTGTGGGGGACGCCATGCCCCAGATCTGAGAACAATATTCCAAGGGAGGTCTAATTTGAGACACATATAAAGTGTATAAATTAGAAGCGGAAAAATACTTTTTGGCTCGAAAGAGAAATCCAAGCTTTTTGAAGCTACCGTGGCTATAGATACAATGTGTTTATGCCAGTTAAGGTTACTTTCAAATATGACGCCCACAAGATTGAAGGTATCTTTGCTCTGTAAAACTTGGCCGCTCATAAGTAGAGGATGAGTATTTGATGACTCTTTTCGCGACAAGGAACATTATTGTGTTTTGGATGCATTAAAATGGACGAGATTTTTGGCGCCCCAATCCAATATTAAATTAAGATCCTGCAAAAGAGATATCTGCATGGTTCATCGTTTGTTTTCCAAGTCAGGTTGAGTGATGGGTTTAGGAATCTTGCATATTTTTTTTTGTTGAAAAAATTGCGCAACTAAAAATTCCAATTAATGCATCTGACCGTTTTCTTCTTTATTGCCCCCAATTTTTAATTACGAAATTTATTTCATTTGGCTAATACACACTGTATTGGACTTTTAACTGTCAGATGGCTTAGGTTAAAACCAGTTATAAACATATACTAGGTAGAAGTGATTTTTTTCTTAGCCTGGGGTGGAATTTTTCACTTATAAAACAAGAAAATTTTTGAAAAAAAGTGTTACTACTTAGGATCTTTAGGAGGCCCAAGTATTTTGAAAATTAATTATAAGGTAAAATTTTTGACTGCAATTTTTTTTAAGTGTTCTACAAACATTAGAGTGTCTTCTTTTATGCCAGTTAGAAGGTATAAGTTAAAAAGAAATTATGACTAATGTTGTAATTAAAAAAATTACAAGATTCTTTTTACCGCGAGCGTAAAACTTGCGTTTGACATGATTATATTATTCATTATCAAACGTTAAAGAACAATTTTTTTTGTAGTCAAAAGGACCCTGCACTAACCTTATGGATTTTGGGTCCCAGTCGAATTAGCTAAAAATTCTTTAAAATTATTAGGTTACTTCAAGATGCTCAGTAAAACCACTTTAAAAACAAAATCTTCTTTAATAAGTGACAAATTTCATCCCCAGGCTAAGATTTTTTTTAATTTCACTTTACCCCAACCTATCCTCTTAAATTTATCTATTTGTTTTCTAGTCATAAAGTTCAAGATAAGTATCTATATTCTTACACAGTTATGTTTCTTTTAAAACATCGATATTTGTTCATTTATTTTAAACTTCCCCAGTTATATATTCGGTAAAACTTTCAATAATGACAATGCTGACCATCTAAACTCAATAATCCTCTTATTGTGTTTGTTGGAAAAGTTTAATTGACTATTTCCTTAACAAACTTTTGAGCAAGTCAATTTAACTTTTAATTAGATGTTTGGTTTTAATTGAAAAAATTAGTTGTTTAATTGGTTAATATTTTGCAAAGTAAATAACAAGGAAGGTATAAAAATAAATAAAAATTTTAAGGATATAAATAAGCTAGAGCACGTAAATAGGATCATAATAAATTGTTTATAGCAACTACGTATTTATTGCTATGCAAAACATCTCTTAAAACTGTTAAGGTTAACAAAATGTTAAAGTAAAATTATGTATCTTTAGTTTTTTTATTACCTCATATAAAGACTAGTTTAAAGTTGTTAGTGTAACAATATAAAGTTTACAGTTTTTAAGAATTTGAATGTCACTAAATGTTATGTTAAACTTCATGTAATTTTTATCTATTTTTCTCATATTTATTAAAGTTATTTATAATAAACCGACTTTCTATCTACAAATCTAACAGGTTATGGGCCCAGGAATGCTTATAGTCGAATTGTAAATAGTTTTTTGTAAAAAAGTGTTGTTAAAAAGCCAATAGTCAGAATGGATTTAGCAAAGCACTTAAAGCCATTAACCGGTGAGTCAGACTGACCTAGAGATCTGCTAGATTATCATGAAGGAGCATTAGATGCGATTGATGGCAAGTTAGTGAAGGTTAAGCCATTGGCAGAAGGAGCTACGGAAGCGGAAATAAAACAGTACAAGGAGAGATCTAGTTTATACCGTAAGGCAAACAGTTTCGCAAAGACAATGATAATATCCTTAGTTAGTGACTTAGTGTACCAAAAGATCATGGATAAGGAAACAGCCTATGAATCTTGGGAAGCGCTGAAACAACAGTTTGAAGCAACATCCAAAGACCAGCTGTTTAAAATTTGCACAGATTTTTTCGCTTTCAATTGGATACCAGGAGATGACGTTCCTACGCATATTGCAAAGTTAAGAAGTTTGTGGAATGAACTCAACAATGGACTTAAAGTTAAAAATGTATCAACACTACCTGATGTCATGCTAGTTTGTAAAACACTTCACATTCTACCAAAAACTTTTAAAACGTTTCGGTCCAGTTGGATGATGTTAACCAAAGAAGATGAAAAGACATTTGATGAGTTAACAGTGCAGTTATGTATGTATGAAAGAAACTTTGTAAATAGTGCGGACAGCGAGAGGAGTCAAGAGGCCCTCGTTGCAAACGAAAAATGTAAAAATTATAAGAAGTTCAGTGACAAAAAGAGTGATATTTGTAACTATTGCAAGAAAAAATGACACTGGGTGAAATCTTGCATCTCTTAAAACTGTTAAGGTTAACAAAATGTTAAAGTAAAATTATGTATCATTAGTTTTTTAATACCTCATATAAAGACTAGTTTAAAGTTGTTAGTGTAACAACATAAAGTTTACAGTTTTTAAGAATTTGAATGTCACTAAATGTTATGTTAAACTTCATGTAATTTTTATCTATTTTTCTCATATTTATTAAAGTTATTTACAATAAACCGACTTTCTATCTACAAATCTAACAAAAATAAAATCAAGATCGCTTTTTAAATTGGTCTTATGGGTTTATTTGGT